>VYZQ01058608.1:0-45829 GCA_013400655.1 Mystacornis crossleyi | reverse complement strand
GGAGCAGCAATAGGGAATACTCATGTCACCCCAAGACACACAATTACTATGAAAATTCTACTATTCAAAAGTCCTATTATTTCCTGTTTATTCAGGCAATCGGCAAAAAGGAACAGTAATTGGGGAGTTTTCAAAACAGTTCAGGAAACATAGATATGTACACAGTGTTAAAAAGATTCTGTTACTAAATTCCCTGGTATGTTTAGAACATTATTTTTGGGCTCCAGATGGAGAAAAACTAGTGCCAATCTGATTCAGCAAGATACGTGTTTCTCAAGTGGTCCCTTTTACTACAAAATTAGAGTTGTGAATGAGCCAAAGAACTCTGATGAATTAAAGGCAAGGTAGGAAAACTGGGAACTGGAAGACTCTCTGGTGATCAAAACCTGAAAGTTATCCACAAGGGGGAAATCCACAAGGCTCCTGCATAAACTGTGCCTATTTACTCCTTATATACTGACTGTTTAACCAAACTAATGAATCTGCTGCACTACAGTGTTTCACCAGCTACTGAACACCTGGATACAAATTTGAGGAGATAATTGGACCTTACTAAGTGTGCCAATGGCTAAACTCACTGGTAAAGGCTCATCGAGGTATAGCTCTACTGCACCCTCAACTCTCCTGGTAACACTGACACCCACACATGAAACTGGGCTCTGCTTTTCAGTCTGGTACATCCACATGGAGATTTTACGCACCACATTTCGGTAGTTAAAAAGTGTTGACCAGTTTTGGGAAAATTTCTAGATTTGGACAAATCTTTATAGAAGTTCTAATACAAGCTGAGCAAGTCCAGCTTCCTTGCTGGGGTCAGAGAAGAGGGACCTGGAATCAAGAAACTGATGCAGGATGCCTCACATAACTGTGATGTTAAGAGAGGCTGCATAAACATGGGAAAACAAACCCAGGATAACTACTCCAGGATGAGTACAATCAGTAAGGAATAACAAGCCGGTAGATAGGTTGAACAGCTTGTTTATTTATTTAACAAAAACCTTTTGTGGGAGATGTTTATCTTCCTAAGGGCAGCTTATAAAATGTAAGTCAGCACAATGGGACAGTGAGTGGTTCCCCCTTCAGAGTGCTGCCCTCACTGGTACTTAACCTCTCTCTCTCTCAAGAGGGCACTGTCATAGAAGCTCAGAAAAAGAACAGCAAATTTCCCTTCTTCATAAAATCAGGATTTCACCAGATGGATGCAATTGCAGGATTTATCAGTAATCAGGTAATTCTTTATAGAAGATACATCACGTGCTTTGTCAGTGTCAGTATCATCTCAAGCTGCCCCTTTCCCCTCTTTGCTGTTAACCAGTGACAGTACATAAAAGATATTCAGAGGTTGGAGTTTCGCAACAGATGACTGTGGCTACAAGCCTGCTAATCTTGCTCACCAGCCAGAGCAGAGGATCAGTTATGCAAGGCTGCACGTGGATTTTGACCAGATATAACAAACAGTTCCTGTCTCCTCTCTCTTTTCCATCTGGAACAACAAAAGTAAAGCTGTGAGCCATTTCCTATCACTTATCAGATCGCTCTGAAAACTCAATTTCTCTGCGTATTTTCTGGGGGAAAAAAAAAAGATACTTTATGCAAGTGTTGCATCCTGAAATGATGTAACCAGCCTTGGGTTTGCAAGGCAGTAGCATCTTCTGAGCTTCTTTTCTGAAGAACCCTACTTCGATCTAGCTCTCTTGTCACCTGCTCCCATACTCAGTCTCCCATCCACACCAGAGAGATTCCTAATTTGGGGAAGAAAAATCACCAAACCCTTCTTGGTGTCCAGTGGAATCACAAGTTCAGCTCAGAGCAAACCAGGTACACCGGCAAAAGGAAATAACCACACAGTGTGAGGAACAAGAAGTCCACCCTGAGGAGCCACGCTTGACCCCCTGTTGAAACATCACCTACCCATGGAACCCATGTCCATAGTCAGTCCTACCATTTTGATTGAACCAAGTCCAACTACACCAAAATCTATAGAGAAGCAATACAACGAACTCTAAGCTAATACACAATCAGGTAAGGGTCCAATTTTTATGACTAAATGAACAGCGGGAATACTACAGCCTGCATCAGAAGCAAGAGATGTTTTCCAATCACCTTCTTGGCCAAGGGAAAAAAAATTACTGAGGAGAAATTAGGCAAGCAGTCTCCTGTTACTGCTGAAAGGAACTGGCATTTTGGATTTCATTACTGAAAGAAGAAAAGCACAAGATTTGTCAGCAATAGTTACTGCAATGCACAGATTGTTGCTGCAATCAGTAAAGCCCTTCCCAGTCAAAGGCCCCACACCATGAATCCAGCCCCCAGCACGGCTCATCATTGTCCCTACTCCCTTCCTGTGTAACACTAACCAGCCCTTTCTGTGTTTTGCTCCAGCTGCTTTTCACAACAGCCAAGGCAGAAGCATCACGTTCCAACAGCCTCTTCCAACACCCACTGCCCAAAGCACAGAACAAAGATAGATCTGCTCCCCTGTAGATCCATTACCTGGTAAAACCGCCCTGCAAACAAGGAATGTGGAGTTCATCTGAGCCCAGTTCATCCTCTGCTTTCCTACCTCCACCAGCACACTGATTGTGTAATCCTATTGCTCTCTCCAGGAAGCTGCATTGCAGCAATAGCTGTAGAGCAAAAAACAAAGCTTGTTTTATACTGGAGCTGAGAGGGGAGAAGATAACAGTGAATGGCAGCTCAGTCCATACGGGTAAATCCCATCCCTCACACCTGCCATGGGGGCCCATCAGTGTCAGTGTGCTCAGCTTTGCCTGAAGTGATGGAGGAGTCATGGCTTGTAGCCTGTCCACAGCACCCTGAGGCAGGATTACCCTCTGGCCTGTTGCCATGAAGCATCATGCCTGAAATCTGTCCAGAGCAGTTTGGTTTGGTTTCTAACAGCTTTTCTATGTCATGTTCTCTAATTCCCACCAAGGCAACCATATATATAATCAGATATATACAGTGAGAGCTGTTAAAAACGCTTCAATACAAACTTACTACCTCCATCCTGCTAATTTTTTTTTGTGAACATCACAACATTAATATGAAGCAAGCACCTTGCAAAAAGGGTGTAATTTGTGACAGATGTGGAAAGAGAGTTAAGGTAAGAACATGATGGCTGCTTCCCATTATTTGAGAAGGAATCTGACAGACGAATTGTGAGGAAACATAATACAAACAGAAAATATTACTGCTATAAGGTTACATCAAGTGTATTTAAAATACTTAATTTTCATGATATTTATGTTACTTAAGCACATTTCTGTAGTATTGCCAGACCAATTAAAACATACGAGTTGATTGACAGCAAACACAACCGAAAGAGATGCTGCCAAGAGCCTCGGCAAACTTCATCTTTCACTAAAAGAGGAAGCCAAAATTGGCATGCTGTGGTGATGTTCAAAGCCTTTAATCAAAATTGAGCTTGATGAGTTACAAATACAAATGAGGGATATTATTCTTTCCTTTCTCTGCAAACTAATTTTTTTTTTCCTGTTTTCCTCAGTGGCTTCTGAGGCCTGTATTCTTGCACTAGCTCATTCAGAAAGGAAAAGGCCTGGAAGGGCAAGAGGTAACATCTCTTGCAAAAGACAAAGTCTAGTGTTGTTCATTTGCTGGGGAGGAATGGGGAAGAGGTGATTTAATATCCAGAGTACAGGCAACAAAGCCAGCATGAAATCAGCCAGCACTGGGGAAGAAATTCCCATGAGGAACTTGCTGCCCTGTGCTTTGCCCAGTGCAAGGCTTACAGATGGAACCTGGATGCTTTAAAATTGAGGCAAACATCAAAAATAGGACACCACGAATACATCATCACTGATTTATGTGTTTTCCCAACACCCACTGTTCTGTTCTGTGAGAAACCAGTGAAGAAACAAAGGTTACAAGAGGAGGGGAAAAAACCCAAGCCCTGAATAAAACCCAATACCCCAACAAACAGCTAGAAAGAAAACCTCATGCTGGCAATCCACACTCTTGGGTAACACTTTTACACGTTTCCTGTAAACGTTCCACCTGCAGTACTCCAGGCTGAGCTGTCCGTGGACTCCGTGGGCAGGGCAGCACCTCTCCCACCGCTTCCCTCAGTTCACCCCGTGCCCCTGCCAGCTTCCCTTTCCACACGAGCAGCTCCTTCACCCAGCAGGACAGTGGATGTTCTGCCGTGCCTCCTGCAGATCTATAATGGTCTTCCAGGCAGAGGCATCTGTTTTTAGAGCTGACAGGTAAGACTAAGAGCTCTTAAAACAGATCTGAGACACCATAAACACAAGGGCTGCAAAGCTGTGTGGGAAGAGCAGTGGAAATGGAGAGCCCATCACACTGACACTGCGGGCAGGCCGAAAGGTTCCAGGAGGAAATCTGGTGCTTGTGACACGCAGATGGCAGAAGAGATGAAAGGAAATGTGTGAGAGACGCTCTGATCGTGACTCCAGGATCATCCCTGCTCCCAAACACGGCCCATATAGCCGGGACAGCAGCACGGTCTGTGGGGAACAGACTCTGACACGGGAACCTGAATCCAAACCTCTCCACTGATCCAGCAAAAAGCACCCTAAGGGAATCAGCACAGGATACAAACGCACTGTAAACCAAGGGAATGGTTTCTCCCACAACAGCAGTCCCCTCCTGAGGCAAAGGAACAGCTTTCTGCTTGGGAAGACATCTCAGGGATGCACTTCCACAACAGGCACCCTTGTTTGGGTTCCCAGCAGCTGCCCACACCTTGGAAAAGGCACATTGTCCTTCACATATCCCAAGCAGGCCAGGGTTAAATTGGATTAGTGTATTCCAGCAGGTGCCAGGTAAGGATTGCCTAATTTCTTTGGGCAATTTTTTCTGTTATCCAGCCAATTTTCAAGGTACTTGAACTATGCCAGGTTTCAAACTTCAGGCATTTTGAGGACATTGCTAAAAAATTCCTAAGTAAAACAGAATTACATATGGGTACCAACAGCTGCAAAGCAACGTATTTTCTTTTGTAAAATTAAAACTGAACTTTGTTTGGAGACAGCAAAGGAAATTCCTTCTGGAATAAGGAATATTTGAGAGTGTTTGAGATAAGGGAAAGTTGGAGACAGGTTTAGAAGTTTTTTCTACTCTCAGAATTACAGCTACACAGCTAAACCAAGTAAGTTTGGCACTTCATCCTGTCACCTGGATTGTATTTGAGACATACTGACTTTTTACACAAATTCTTTAGCAAGCTGCAGTACATCCCCCAGAAACACCAGAATTAGATGTTAGTGCTCAGACTGCCGAGTTTCACAAGAGTCACAAGAAGGTAAACACTACTTGCCAACACCAAGTTGCACTTCAGGAAAATCACAAAATCTATATGGGAAAGCCACCAAGTCTGAAGCTTTACTGCCTTTGAAGTGCCTTGCACCTTGCCAGAGAAGTCATACAGTACAATGCCTTTCAGTGAAAGCCCCAAGGAGTTTGATACAATACGAGCACTCATCTACACAAATACTTTATTTCCTGCATAAAAACTGAGAGACGTTCACTGATGGCAGAAGACATTACAAAGAGGAATTGTTTAAGTGTGAAAATCTACGTTCACATTTCTTCAAGCTGACAGCATTCACCTACTAGAGGCAGTACTTTCAGTTGAGTGACTTCAGTGCTTTCTCACATCAGCCAGGACAGCACAGCTTTATCATCTTATAAAAGTTACATTCATCGCTAGGGCAGACCTGTGCCCTGGACACTGCAGGTGCCCAACCCTATCCCTCCACAAAGGCACTTAGTGAGATCAGCTCCTTGCTGGTGCCATAAAATAATTCCATGACTGTCCAGCCTTTGCTAGGACATGCATCCATTTCCTCAGCAGAATTTACAGCCATAGAAGCTGTCACACACAAAATGCAAAATACTCCAAATTCAAAAACTAGGAAAAGACAACCTAAACGTCACACTGCAAAAAGTGGGATTTCTTTTCAATAAGAAAACCATACCCTCTGAAATTATTCTCCCTGCTGCCAGTAGATGTACCTCTACTGGACAGCAGGAGAGACAACCTTCTTCCACACAGCCAAGAGCTGCAACAATAAGCAAGGTTCCTACCTCATTCTTCTGCTCAATTTCTAGTACTGGCTAAATATGGAAAATGATGAGTAAAATATTTTGTGAAAGACAAACAATCTAATACAAGGATGCAGTATGGAACCCTACTCCCACAGATCAGAAGACAGCCTGAAAGCCCCAGAAATAGTTTACAACAATATTCTCTGTTTTAGACACTTTGCATGCTTTGGAAAACCCCCAGAATACTGCTATTTTTGCACAAACACCATATGGTTAAGAAAATATCACTTTCTCTGTTTTCTTGGACCATAGCTGTCATTTCAGGCAACAGGACCATGATCTGATAAAACAGATCACAACATTCAGAAAACCAAGAGGGGACAGAGGTGGTTTTCAAGCCACAGAACACTGGCTGGGAGAACAATCTACTTTTAGTTGGTAGCAGCTCTGACCCCTAAGGCAACCTCTCCTGTACATAAAGAAATTTGAAAGCAGATCCATCTGCAAAAAGAATAGAGTGTTTTCAGCCTCTGGAAAGATAAATCTGTTACATAACTTTTAAAGCATATCCATCCTTCCATAGGTGATGGGCTCAGAGTGATAATTATCTGTGTGGTGGGTTCTTGGTCTTTAAGCTTCAGCGCTCCTGACGTGTCATTTTTGCATTACTTACCTGTACTTTCCCAGCTCCCTACACGTCAGCAGCAGCTGCTTTCCTTCTGATGGAACCAGCTCTTTTATGTTACTTACTCTTTCAAATGGGATAAGACTATTGGATTCAGACTTATCACTATGCCTGAAAAACTCTTCAGAGCTTAAAAAGAACTACGAGAAGAACAGGCACTACTGGAAAAGCCTGCTTGAACAAAAGTCATGCACACAGATGGGCAAGCTGCAACATACAATGAGGAATAAAAAGATATTTGAAAACAATAATAATGAGAAAAGTCTTACATGAAATCTGAGAATTACTCAAGATCTATTCCTTTCTCCTACTTGCTCCCTCTCACAAAGGCAAAAACAAGAGCAAAGAAGAGTCGTCCAAGTTCAAGAAGTCCCCATTTGATTTGAAGTTTCTGGTACACAGCCAATCCAATAAGATTTAAAGATACAACTGGGTTGTATCTTTACATCAGAGATACAACAGTGCATGCTACCCTGTTCATAGAGCACATACACATAGGGCCACTAACAGCCCTTTTTTCTGAGACACTTCCATGAGCTGTTTTCATTTGGGTAAGAAAGGAAGGGAATTTAATTGGTACTTGAAACTGATAAAAAATTTTAACAGTGTTTCTGGAATGGAGTCTCAATCCTAGAAGTCATGAAACAAAGCTTGGAAGCCAAGAAGCAGATCCAATTGGCCTTAGACCAGCTGTGAACTCTTCCCAATCCTGTGAACCCTAATAATCCCTGAATGTATGAGGCTAAGCAGTAGTAGAGGTACATCACGACATCACCCGAGCTGTTTTAATTCAGGCCCAACACTCAGAGCACAAAGCCAGAGGAAGACTCTGCACCTCCCAGAGCAGGGCAGGAGTGGTGCCTGTGCAGCTGCACCTGCGCCCACAGGCAGCTACAGCTGGGCTGCTGCCCATTGCACCTGTGGGGACACAAAGCATTGGATAAACTGCTCTCACTCTTGGCTGTTAAGCACCACACCACCCAGACAGGGCAAAGGGAACAACCTGGAGATGCCCAAGCTGCTGGCAGGGGCAGCAAGAGCTGGTTTGAATGCATGTACACATGGCTGGCAAGCATCTGAATTCCTTCCTGCTTCTGAAGAAATCCAGATCAGGATGTTCTCCTTTCCCAATGACAGCACAGCTGCCAGCAGGACACCTACTGATTTGCTTGGTGTTTATTTGCATGCTGTGCTTGCTTACTGCCTCTGGGCATAAATATCCAATTTGATCTACTTATTTGAGTTTACTTTGTATCTGGATGCACAAGACACCTCGATGTACAGTATGCCTCCGGGGCTGTCATTCCTCAGAAGACTAAAGGCCTAATGAAAGACTAATAAAATAGTTTTATTGCATTTTTCCTCACGTATTTTACAAGTGGTCAGCCTGTCTAATAATACCGCACTGACTCTCCATTTATCTGCAGATGTCTGAATCACTGTCCTCTGCACTTGAGATTGTCCTGGAGGAACCACACACACAGACTGCAGACACAGAAGACCTGAACACAGATTCTGAGTCCAAAAGGCTACCCAGCATGTAACTTGCAATAACAGCTCTCTTTCCCTGTATCTCTGTCAGCTTCCCTATCTGTACAGTCAGAGCAGTGACATTTGGGGAGTGCTTTAAACACTAAGGATGAGAAACACTATGAAATCCAGATATTATCCTTCTTTGCATATGTTGTGCATATGTATGGTGAGCTGTGATCCAGCATTTAAATCACTGACCTCCAAGTCTGCATTTTTAACTCCAGAGAAGACAAACTGCCCCCAGACACAATTTGCCCAATACTCACAGTTCAGAAAAAACAATTACAATAAAAAGCCAATACAACAAGAATTGAAAAACTGCCAATTCAATTTATAACACAATAACCAGATTATAACAGCATTCAATAGGTAATTTCCTTATTGTAGAGCTTCCAGAAGGTAACCCTTCTATTACCCTCCTTTTATACCAGTTGGCTTTCAACGTTTACCAAATTCCTTGCTTCAAACTGTAAGAGCAAAGACCCTTTTATGGGCCCATACCCATCAACTGTGCCTTTGAACTGTAGGGCAAAATCCAGTATCTGTAAGCCTGAACATTCATTACTGATTACAAAATTCCTTGGAAATCTCCCCCAGTATTTCTTTGCATATCATCCCCTCCTCTATTTCATAAACAGAGATGGAGAATCACAGAGGTAAAAGCCAAGCTAGGCAAAGGCAAAGCTCTGGCTGAACAGTCCCGCACTACTTTAAGCACACATGACGGTAAGGGAAGTGATGCTAAGGATGTATCAAACCAAAGCATGAGGTATTGGCTTGGGTTTTGCATCACCAGCACCAGCCGGAGAACAAGAAACTGAAAAGCCCATGTGAGCCTCAGCTGAAGTGCAGCACCAGGCCTCCACTAACACCATTACTCAGCTGCCTGCAACACCTCAGCCAGGGGAGGTCTCCACGCGAAGCCGTACGCAGCTGTCTTCTCACGGGTTTTATGCTCTCGCGTTCCCTTTCCCCTCCTTTTCTCTCCGCAGGTCCGTGCCGGGGCCCACCCGCCCGTCGGGGGTGCCGCTGCCGGGGCACACAGCATCCCAAACCCGCCTCCCGCTGCGGCCGAACGCGCGGGGAACAACGAACCCTCCTGCGCTCCGCGGTCCCCAGGGTCCGTGGGGACGGCGCCGGGGTCCAGCCCCACGCTCAGCTCCGGCAGGGCAGGGTCCCCCGAGCAGGCAGAACGGCACCAGCACCCGCGACCCCCGCCCGCCAGCGGAAGCCCCGCGGCCACGGCCCAGTGCCGCCCGCCCCCCGCAGGGTGCGCTGGGCCGGGGACCCGGCGGAAGGGCATCAGCGAGCNCGAGGGGCGGGGCGGGCCGGGTCCCTGAGGGGCTGCAGGACGGGCCCGGGCCGGCGGGGCACGGGCCGCCGAGGCACCCTCGGGAGAGGGGCTGCCCGCCCTCCTCTCCCCCTGCCCCGCGGCCCCCAGCTCCATAGGCCACCGCGCACCCTCGGCAAGGGCAGCGGACCTTGTTTCCTCCATCCATCGCGCATCCGCGAGAAGCGCAGCGGAGCCTCTTTCCTAACGGCGGTGGGAATCCGTGCCTGCACTGTTACAGCTCCACGAGGACCCACTGTCCTTTCCTTATTGCCTCGTATTTACCTGCTGCCACTTGGGACATACTTAATTTAGCAAAGACAGCTACTGGGAAAGTCATTTGGTCTTCAAACTGATTAGAAATTCAAATTAAACCGAGTATGATGTCAAACGCCAAATCTAAAACCCGAATCTTCACCAACATCTAAGCCTGACCTAGACAAAACACGTTTTTGTTGTGGACAGTTCAGTCCCATATCGAGCCCTTCTGCTCAGTTGCTGCTTGGGTCTGCTACAGCAGTGTGGTATTTGCAGACACAATGCTGCCCCTGAAACTCCGACCCAATAATAATTACACATCTCATCCACAACAGAACCCATGGCAAGCATGTTGAACCCTATCTGGACTCTCATCTTATAGAATTCCATGTCTCATTCACAGTCTTGGTTTTCTTCAAAATGTAAGACCTGTCTACAAAAGGCCAACGAGCTTCTGAAACGCACACCTCCCTCCCCTCTACCGCGAGCAGCACACAGGCACCCTCTCCCTGTCCAGGTGACTTCAGAGAACTCCTGCACTGGGATCCATAGCGGATGCACACTTAGCCACAAGAGAGGGGAGCTGTCAGGCCCTGCTCAGCCCCCAGTTACCTCCAGTGAAGGCACCAGGGAGTATCCTGGAACAGATACTGTGGCAGAGCAGCTGAAGTCCACTAGACAGGAGAGCCGGAGAGGACACAAGCAAGGTAGGAACGCTGCAGGCTCTGAGTGGCCAGAGCTGTTCTTTTGAGCTGCAACACCATCAATTTGCAGATGGTGTTACAGGATCCTTCTGTCCCTGCGCACACCACTTGAGGCTAGGCCATCTACGCCTCCTCATTTCCACTTACCCTGCCCAGAACCCTTATGTCTGTCAGTTTATTACAGGAAGAAAGATTTAATGGTCCAAAATCACAAGAGAGGCTGCAGTTTAGCCATTGAGATGGCAGTAAGCCATTTGTATCATAAAGGATAAGGAAGCACTAGAACAGATTAATGGGAGAAATACAGAATATCTATGATGAGAGCCTTTGATAAGAAGCAAGACAAACACTTCTCAAGATTCTCAGATGAATGTGATTCTGCTTTGAGAGGAATACAGAGCAGATAATTTCTTGGTGCCCCTTCTGATCATTCTACAATGTAAACCTGCTACTGACATCCCATAGAACAATGAGCAGGGCCATTACAGAGCAGTAAACTTTACTTTTTGTCATGCTATCTTCTGTCCAGCTCCCTGTCAACTTTCTTGCCTAATTTATTATATGTATTTTTACTCAATTTTAGGTAGGAGTTATGTTACCTCTAATTATTATTAACATCTTATGTATCACTATCTGATGAGTATTCTGTTTGAGTATTTGCTGAAAAAGCTTAGAGAATACACTCACCTTTCTAGCAAGCTAGGGATGCTCCTTTGCATCTCCTCTTGCTTACACCAGTGGGGCTGGCCTGGGCAATGTGTAAACAAACACACACACATATATGCACGAAGATATTTTGTTACTGCCTTTAGGTGCTGGTATTGCTAAAGAAATTCCATGTGCCATCTGCTGGAAGAAACTTTCTCTGAGGCAATGTGCTGTACTGACGCAGCTGACTGCACTGCTGGCAGCATAAACGGGCAGTTATTTCTCAAGAGGAAGCTTTATTCTGTTAATGCACCAACTTCCAGCAGAGATGCAAAGGACAAACAGATAGGGTCAGGATGAGTGGAACAATAGCAGGATGAAGTCTGTCAGAGAACACAAACCTCTGGACCTATGTCACAGCATGACCGCCTGGCAGCAAGAAGTAGCTCATTTTCAAATCCTCTTTCTTCACTTGAACCTCCTAAGTGTTCAGGTTACAAACACCATGATCAGGCTCAGGAGGTGAACTGCTTTTTAAAGACAAGTTGCTAAGCATTAAGTGAATAATTCTCAATTTACTTGCAGATTGAAAAAATCTCTACAAGCTTCTGAGACAGGCAGCTATCCTTGCCATGTCAGAACAAGCAAATAGACAGGAATTCAGCACCCACTTTTCAGAAGCAGTCTTCAATTTCCTGTACTCAACACTCACCACCAATAACTGTCTAAAATCAGCAGCAACATTTGGCTTTCATACTCCTGGCAGTCTGACTGCAGGTACTGTGGTCTCAGGCACAGGACTGAAGTAATTCAGCTTTGCTAACACACCCTGCACTACCACGTGTGTTGAGAGCACAGATACACATAACTCCAAAGTGGGCCCAGATATCCATTGCCATCAAAATAGTTGGTCTGTTCTCTCTTTATACCCCCAGCAATAGATCCCCACTGATGGCGTTGACTGGATCACAGGAGTCAGTTGGATTAGGTCTCATTGATCCAATGGAGAAGTACACTTGCAATTATGTTTCCTTGGAATCAAAAACATCAGAATTCAGACTGAAAAACTGCTATAACCTGTGGAGGTCCCCCCCGGGGGGATTGGCCTGGGGAGTGAAAGCATGGGTCGGGTTACACGAGGTTTCCAGGTTCCCTGATGCTGTTGCACCTAAATCCTGTTCCTCATTGGCCATTTCAAATGTACCCTGCCCTGAGAATGCTGTACTTAGGTGGGTGTTCACACGATTCGAGAGAGCTCTTGGAACAGTCTGCATTTGAACCCCCAGGAAGGTGGCTGGGGGAAATAAAACATCTCTGAACATCTATCCAGAATATCGTTTCCTGATTCTTTCCACAGGCAAAGCTGTCTGCCAGGGAGGGTTGCGGAGATGCCACCGCAACAATAACCAACACTATGGAAGGGGAAAATATACAACGGGAATGTAAAATAAGCTCAGTAAATAAAAATCTCAGACACACAAAATTATTCCTCCACATTTTAAGAAGTTGTCTTAACAAAGCAAACAAGACAAAACCCAGAAATGCAACTGCCAGGGACAAAGCCCTTAATTCTCTGGTGAAATGGAAAAGGACTGGAACTAGTGGTGGATGTAGAAGTCCACAAACAGTAGAGTTAATGAACAGACAAGCTTACGATAGCTATCTGCTATAAAATTTTGAGATCCAATTTAAGTCCTCATCTTCTAAGGAATGAAAAGTCCCTACCACACACACACAAACTACATCCACTTTTTCCTAGAATGTTTCCTGAAAACCCCAAACTGCTGGAGGCAGCCTCCTAAAGCTACTGTCAAAAAGTAGGCAATTAAACACCACCTTCTTTTCAGGATTACTGCCACTGTAACTTCATCTGCAAGTCTAGGTGAGAAGTGCAGAACCACACACGCAACCTAAACTGTTACTCCAAAATACAATATTATCAAACTAGAAAGGAACAGGGTGTTGAACAAACTGTAAAATGTTTTGACTCAAAGTGTTGTACAGCAGATGGAGCTACAACGATGGCCTACAAATAGCCACCTACACTTGAGAACACCCAGCAATGATAAATTTACAGGATCTATCCCATCAAGGGAGTATCTTCAATAACTTTTCTTTCTACTGAAAAATGACACACATTCACAACAAAGCAACTCTCAAAGTTTCACATCAACAAAGATTTAAAAGAAATAAATGCAATTAGTTTGCAGTGCTCATTTAGATGTTGCATAAAAGTTCAAGTTCTTCTCTGACCAATATCTTTAATTGTGTCATTTTTGCTTCTCTTCAGAGAGATAAAAGCAGGACAGGGATAGGGACTGAGAAGGCATCTGTTGTTTCACCACATGGCAGTGACAAAAGTGACAATCAGTTTGCTTCAAATCGGATTCCTCCTGGAAGATCACGAGTCTATCCATTACCACACTTGCCAAGAATATTTGGCACTCCTCCCTTTTATCAGAACTAAGCACACTGCAAGGGTTCCACAGGTTGCCCTTCACCTTCTCTATGTTCCTCTCTCCAGAAAACGATCCATCTGGATGACCACTGGATTTGCCAACCAGATCCAGAAATGTTCCCAACTGCCTGATGACTTTATTTAGCAAAAGGTAAAGTCAGTTTTCCAAATGAAAACTTTCCAACTTAATCTCCACAGCCAAGCAGAAATAGTCATAAGTTTTAAATTAAGTGCCTACTTTCTCTTCCTTCACAGAAATGAAGGACTTGCAGGTGAGTTTCTGTTGATAAATCCAAAGACTTTGAGAAGTCCTGTGTGAGGAAAAAAATCTTCTCCAACTGCACACACTATTTCACATCAATTCAAACTGATTTCTTGCTACAGCCTTCAAAAAATCACTACTGAAATAAGCAGCTAGATTCAAAAATAGTTGAATCTACCAAAGTTAATAACATTACACAACAAACAAATGAATGCTAATTTGGGTATCCGTTTTTTTTATCTTTGAAGTTCATATGAGGGTTCTGAGAGAGAAGTTTTGTATTAATCTAGGCAGACATGTGCAAACATAATGTAATTTTTACTTTGACTGTACTCACAGGGAATGGCCATCATCATCCATTAACATTTCATCCCGTTACAGAACACACACACACAAAAAAAAAAAAAAATCGGTCTTCACACACATAAGCAGGTTATGAAATAGCTGACCTACACCAAATGTTAAACAAGCTTTCAAGAAGTCAATCAGATGCTTGTAATGAATGTCTGCACACTCCCACGAGTCCCAGGCTGGAACAGCTCCATCACTGACACTCTCCGAGTGCTGAGGAATCCAGTGGGCACAAGCATTTCCATGGCAGTGTACATATGGCAAAGTGATGTAAACACAACAGTGCACATAACATTTATTAAAGTACGAGCAAATTTTTAGTTTCGTTAATAACACAGGAGAGATTTAATAAATATGTTTTATTAATCCAAAAGTAAGTTATTGGAGGTCCCCTTTTGTGTGCACAAGACATTCTTGGCCACCTCCCTCCCCTCAGCCTCACATGTATATGCTGAGGATAGAATTTCAAGTATTTCAAGAGCTGTAACATCTCACTTTATGTGGTACCTTCTCACCCTCAACCTGCCTAGGACAGAATAGCTTAAAATTCCTGCAGGACAATATAGGGTTGACCTCCTATACTCCAAAACCTCTGGGGAGTATTTTTAGAGGCTCAAAGAAGATGCATCTTGTCTCCTTTCAGTTCAGACAGTGGCTCTAAACTAGAGTGACCTAGACAGGACAAACAGAGAATTAAGGACCAAGTTTCATAAACAAATGGCTTAAGGAAAATTTCATTCATGACAAACAAGTCTTGTCCAGAACACTGTTTCACAAGTGTCCATAAATACAAATAATGTGGAACCGGGATGAGACTGAGAAGTGTCCATGTTCTGTAAACTAAAAACGAAAATGCACAACATCTGCAAATCAGCCACATGGAAAAGGTTAAATCCTTCTCTGCCAGACTCTAAAACTGAAGTTAGCAATCCCAAACAGCAAGTCACCATGTCACTGACACTGTCCAGCAGGTACTTGGAAACAACAAAGAAATCATGTCCAAGTGCACAAGTCCAAGAAACCAAGGACCAAAACCAAAAAAGTAAAGCAAAACTGCATTGCAATACTTTCTCAGAACACAGTTCCACCAGGAAGATGATTTTTTTGGGATGAAAATCCTTATCTTAACAGAACATCAAAACTGCCCTTCTCCATAGGCAAAGATCTTCTGTTTTCTTGTGGGCCTGTCACGTTAGGTGTTCAGCCATGACCTTCCACAATTCCTATAGGAGCAGAAAGAATACATACAGGTATTTTCTCACATCAGTAGCTTGCAATTATGAAAAAGTTCAACATGCTCACTGTAAGGCAAGTTTTAAGACATACCCTATACTTCCACCTACAGATGGTATCCATCCATGGATGGATACAAAATCCATCTATGTAATCTCCCGGAACAACTACCAAATTATCTTTGAAACAGAGCAATATAGCTGATTACTTCATTCTTGTAGCATGCTTTTTAAGAAAATGTACAGTGAGTACAAACTAATTTGTTTTAAAACAGTTTGAAATTAGTTCAGTTAGTCAGACAATGGTGCTAATAATGCCAAGGTTGGGGGTTCAATCCCTGTGTGGGGCCATTCACTTAAGAGCTGGATTCAGTGATCCTTGTGGGTCCCTTCCAAATCAAAATATTCTGTGATTTCACTGATCTGCATGATCTTCTGCAGTATTTTGTCTGATAATCCCGCTCTTTTTCTTAGCCTGTGTTGACAAATGGTTTCAATAATGCTGGTAAAAAAACAGCTAAAGAAATAATTTACTGAGGAATCAAAGTCTCACAAATGCATGGCTTATATAAACATCCCCCCTTCTCAACCTTATAAACAAGGATGAAAAATCCTTAATCACTTAATTTCTTTAGAATATATTAATACATGCTTTGTCTGCTCCACAAAGGATATTAAGCAGACTATTACATACTTTTCACCATGACATCTTTCAGCTGTAGCAATAGACGTAATGGTAACTAAAAACATAGGCATTTCAAAAATGCATAGACTTCAAGGATCAGCAGCCTTCCTCAAAGCAGCCAGGGAACGAGTTTACACATGTAGTTATAATCTACGTTACTTCTGTGTACTTGTAAAACTTTTAAACAAGTTTTACATACATGTTTTATGCCTGAGGATATCAGTATTAAGTAAAATAAATCAATCTGCTGAAGTAACTGTGGCCGCTGCCATCTCACTATGCATACACACAGCAATAGCTGACTACAGCAACATAATTTCTTGGTACCAGATTTGCAATCCAGTAAAAGATTTGAAAACTGTCTAAAAATATCAGTTAGATTAGATTGTTCTAGAAGTCAGCAAGCTGTTAGCTACCCTGTACAGTATTCGAGGGGCAGATAATTTGGAAAAAGATGGAGAAAGAGAACCATAAGTTCTTGAGAGGTAATTAGATAATCAGAAATATTATATCTGGATGTTTCTCAATAACAGAAGTTTACAGCTAATTGACTTCTTCATGGATATTAGAACATTATTTCCTGAACTCTGAACTGGGAAAGGAATTACTAAAACTGTGAAATGAAAGCTCTTCTACAAGAAAATAAATGAAAAGAGGTATTGGTCCCATTTTCCGGTTCAATCACGAAAATGGCATTTTACAAAGTAAAAGTCTCTTATCCTTTGAGGAACTGAGTGCAATCAGCCACTCTGCTGCTGGTGATAGAAAATCAACTCTGTCCCAGCCAAAACCAGGACACGTCAATCTAGTACAGATTATGTAAGCACAAACAAGGATCATTTTAAATCAAAAAAGCTAAATGGGAATGAAAGATAATGTTTATTCTCCTGTTCTCACTTCATGTTATATAAACAGCTGATAACTAATTTGAGATGATTAGCCTGACACATTAAATTTATTTTCATGAATGCCACTTACCAACTGCTCAATGCGTTCATAAACAAGGAACTGGCAGAAACCAAGCTTAATGGGCTCCACTGTATATTTCATTTTTCCATCTTGAAGGTTCTCCAGATCATTTAGTGTATTTCTAAAGTGACTGTAGGCTTCACATGTAACATCCAAATGTCTTAAAGTGAAGTTCAGCCTGGCAAAAGAATATTTCATTTAGAACATCTCTCCTAGACTGGCATCCTTAATAGGTGTGTAACTTCCCTCAGCTAATGAAAAAAAGGGTCTTTTCAGCATAATTAACTCCCAACAGCAAAAAAAATGTACACCCCCCACTCCTGAAAAGCAGAAAAGATGTTATGTCAGCATCAATACAAAATAACTCTTGAATGAATCTTTCCATTGATTTTAAGGCACTTTGCCACAACAGAATTACTGGCTTGGCTTCCTGGCCAAACACCTGGCAACAAACCACAGGAAGAGTTATTGCTTATACATCCCCAGAGGTTTAAGCAAAGCCTATTTGTGTATCAGCTTATGAATGGACTCCAACACACAACTACTTAAAAACGTTCAGTGATTCCCTGAAAGCAAACAAGAGAAACTGTTCTAGAGTTGCTCAAGATGGGAAATATATACCCTAATTCTAAGCCACTTCACTGCACTCTGTGACCTCAAAAATATATAGCAAATGTTGTCAGGCATTACAGAATACATCAATCCAGCCAACTATTTATCCTTATTTGCACAGAGGTTATCTCAGGTGAGGCAAAGGTAGGACAACAAAAGGCAAACTCTTGTGAAACTCAAATTCTGAACTGATAAAAATTAAGCACATAGAAAAAAAAAAGCTTGTCCTGAGCATATACTGCAGCCTGTGATCAACTGATACAATGACAGTCACAAGCCAACCTCTAATTAAAACACACAAAGTTTTCAGTGTTTTTTATATTAAGTTCTTGGTAACACTTACCTCTTTTCTAGTGCTAAGTAAACTGTGCAAGAATTTCTCAAGTTGTGTGTGATTCTATACAGAGTTCTGAAGAAGGCATCTGTCAGGTCATCATCATAGAACACTACAAAAAACAAGATAAAGAGCATATGTGTAATTAAGGATGTGCTTAAGTCTCTGTTATGAAACAACACCAGGCCTTAGTTTGATTACTCTAATGAAACAAGTCACTATTTTATCTAAATGCAAAGTATGTTTTTAATGGCAACAACTGACTCTGTAAGAGTATCCACTGCTGCTATTTATGTCAGGCTTTACGCTTTCTCTCATACCAATGGGAATCACTTGTCAGATAATTTACAAGACTGCACATGAATTATCTCAGTCTGGAAATAATCTTACTACAAAGATAAAGAAAACAGGGTATCACAGAGTATAGAGCCTTTTTTCTTACAAAAACCCAAATCAGGCCATAATTAATTTACCATTATAACCATATCTGCCTGTAAAGCAGTCTTGCAACTCCTTTAATATCTTAACTAAAACCGATTTTCCTTTATCTATAGCTCAAAACAACAATGGGTTTTCTATACAGATAAACTAGCCTGTGATTTTAAAGTCCTTCACTTTAGCAAGAAAAAAAGCAGAAAAGTGATATCCAAAGGCACAGACTCCATGGGAAAGTGCAGCATCAGAAACTGTTATTCACATTACAAAAAATCTTAGTCTAACGACCTATTTATCATTATTTGCACAGAAGTTACATAACACAAGACAATGACAGGACAACACAACTCTTCTGATTCATCAGCTACTTGTGATTGTGTCCAGCAATTTATTTAGTCACAAAGAACTAACACACCAAAGAAAAGGAAGAGCTAGGAGCTTGCAACATCTGTTCTCCCATTGCTAATTCAGAATGCAAATACAAGTGTTTTTTAGAAAAGAAAAACACAGGCAGGAACACTGAAGGCAGAGCTTTGGCTAATTATGTAAGGATCTGACCTTTTGATTTTAAAAACAAATTAGGTATGTTTAAATTATTACTCACAATGCTCAAGTGTTTGATTTAAAAGCTTACTGTTTATATTTTCCTACCATCAGCTGCCATTATCACAGAACACTGATCAACCAAATCAGCAATCTCTTCTTCAGACCAGCTATAAGGAGCTTCAGGATCTGTAAGAAAGAACATGGCTTTGGTGTACATGATTAAATGTCTCAAATGACTGGAGAAAAGGAATTTCTTAGCTCTCGTGGGCAGCTGCTACTCCATAAACAGAGCACACCACTAAAGGGAAATCAAAACCTTCCTCTGCTCATTCTCTGAAGTTCCTTCAGTCCTCTGCTTTCTCTGTGTTATGCCCAACCCTCCCAAGGCTGACTGGCAAGCAGAAGTTTTCTTTCACTTCAAAATTCACAACCCTGTAGCAAGATCACAGCTTTAAATACATTAAAGCAAGTACTCCTTTAAACAAAACGCCAGATTTATCTTTTTATAAGTTTTGATTATTCTTCATATTTTATCCTGCTTTAAAAAAGTTATTCATTAAAAGAATCTTTATTTGAAAGTCTAATAAACATAAAACCTTTCCAACTGGCAGTATCAAATACTATCATTAACCAGATTTTTTTTTGAGGCCCAACAGAGGCTTTTGAATACGTAAAACCAAACACCAAGCCCCATCTAAAAGGAACCATTATAAGCACCTACCAGTGCAGAATTCATCTTTCAGCCAGTCCAGTTCTTTCACTTTAACTTCCCCTCCTGTGGGTGCAGAAAAATCACATAAGTCACAAATGGCCTTTCAGACAGCACCTGAGCTGTTTAATCGAGCATACACACGCTATATGCACCTTTTCCGGGTTAAGGAAAGGTGGCCCGTCCACCCACAGTGACAGTCAGTAAGAAGCCGGCTCTGGATGGGAACGACGCGGTTATGAACGACACACCTTGCGGCGTGCGACGAACCAATCTGTCACAGTCTGGCTCGTCAACAGACTCGGGGACGGCCGAGGCTACCATGTCGTGGCCCTGTACGACGTGAATGCTATGCCCTTGCAAGGGCTCGCGTACTGTGGAACCCTTGGGTGCCGTGGGGTCTGGCACCCTGCCACGTCTCCGCCGCTCGACGCCGCTGGGTTGCGACCAGCGCGGAGCTCTCAGGAGGCACGACGCGACGACAGGCCCGGTCTTGCCCCCACGATGGAAGCCATGCGCCGGCAAGAGCACCTGCCCTGTCGCACAGGTACTTGCCTGACATACGTTTCCCCTCAAAAACACGGATGTCAGCCAAGCTGGCCCTGGATAGCCAAGGAGCACAACCTCGTTCAAGACGGAAGGTCCCAATAGTCTTGGCGGCACTACCTTCCAAGCGTCGCCGGACTCTACCCAGCTATACCACCCCATGGGCAAGGGGCTCAACAGCTCACGTCTCCAGACCCACTGGCAAGAGGTCTGGGTTGCATGAGAATCGCCACCACACAAGCTTTTGCATCGGGAATGTACTACCGAGTGCGAGGTGAAGCCACTCGATAGGGCGGGAGGGTCCGTGTTCTCCCGTTTTACTGGGGCAGAGGCCGATTCCGTTAGCCCGGGCGGGGCATTCGGCGGGACCACGCCGAGGCACGGCCTCCACAGCTAAGCCCGGTTTGCAACTTACTCGTCCCGTCTTAAGAGAGCAGAGTCAAAGGCTGACCATACAGCACTTACCTCCTGGCTCCATCAGGTGTTTGTTTAATGCAACATTCTGCTCACACATGGCCAGAAGATCTTCACCAACATCTGGAAAAGTGATAATGATATCAAAAATAAGAACATTTTGCATGGGCCATGTATGCCTCTCAGACTAATACTTGAAGTTTCCCTCAAGCCCATGAGATTAAGGAAAATTCAGAGCAACTCTGTCCACTGATGACTGCTTCCCTAGATTCCTTCTGTCTTTCAGTTCTAAGCTCTGAGCAATCCTTGAAGAAAGAAGTTAGATCCCTACACTGTCTGTTTTAATCTGGACACCCTATCTTGAGTTCACTGCAACATCTCTTGCTTTTAAACTCTTGTGCTTTCTCAGCCCCTTGATAAAGTTCCCGTTATTTTTCAGTGAACAACACAACTTGATACACATTAATAAAAAATAACTAACCATAACTGAACAGATGAGTCAGAAAATACCAGGATGAAAGCACTGCATTGGGAAGTTTCATGAAAACATTTAACTGAAAATAACTGCCTTACCTGTGCAATAAACTCTCTTGGCAACTGTTCCCATGATAATGCTGGTTATCCCGGTGCCACCTCCAAGCTCCAGCACAGAGCAACACCTGAACGTGTCCCTTTTAAAGAGAATGTAATCAGCCAGAAGGAAGGCAGCACGCCAGACCTGGGGACAAGGGAAGCAGTTAAAACTGAGGCAGTTCTGAAGCACACTCCATGAAAATCAAGATACTGCAAGGCAGAACACGTACTTGTTTACCAACGTCTTCTAAGGGGGTTGCCATAGTGTGTTCTGTGGAAATGAGAGTAGAGCAGAAATAATTACCTCAAAATTGTTCCAATTAAATTCCACAGTGGCAAGTTTGAAACTTAGGTTATTCTTCCCTTTCAAATATAGAACTAAACACTCTTCATTCTACAGAATAATGCTATATAATGACAAACACCCACTCTATCTAAGTAGCATTGAGTTTCCCATGGTATACAACTGCCAAAATCACTTCCAGAGGTGAAAGAGGTGAAAAAAGGTAAATTTTATTTGCAATATCACAGTATTATGTTCATTATTTTCTTTCACTTAACAAACTGCCGTTCCACTTCTAAAGAAAACTTATTTTTGTTTTGTTTTACAGAAAAATATTTGCCCCATCTTCCCTTGACTGAAAGCTTATTATTTACCTATTTTAACAACATCACTGCAAGTGAACTCCTGCTCTTCATCTTCAAAAGCATCTTCTTTCCCTTTCATCAGAATTACAGGGCACACTATATCCCTCAAAAGACCCTCTGCTTCCAAATCAGAGGCACTTCGAGGCTTTCTGATCACTTCCAAGTCTCCATCATCATCTAGCAGAGCTTCTACTCCTTCACTATTTAATTCTCCTTTTTTTATGTTACTCCTGTCCTTGTCACACAGTTCATCTCCACTTCTGCACTGGTGTTCTCTTCCTGTCGTAATTTCTGTCACGTGTTTCCCAGATGCCAAATCTTCTGTGCTCCAAAGGAGTTTGAAATATGACAGGAATACTGTAAGAACACAGTGTGGGGGGGAAAGGTAAAACACCAGATGAGGTAGAATCTATGCACAACTTCCACATGCACGAGATTTTGGTACGCATTACATGTATTAAAAATCTATAGAATAAAAAATTATACAGGTAACTTGAAATATAGTTTTATTTGCTATGAAGAAATACTTCTGTTATTAAGTTCTGTCAGTAGAAATAAATGAAGCACTCTCACAGCGCCCTGGCTGACTCAGCATCTGCACAGTCACAACACGCACATTCATCTGATTTAGTAACATTTATTTTACCCACTGGCAGAGGGGATGGCTTCTTACATCCTCTAAAAGTTGTTCTGTTCACACAAGCTCAAACCAAGTTGAAAGTAGAATTAATAGAACTTAGAATTTGTTTCTTTTGGTTAAGATTCCCATCTTGTAAGGAACAAGCAAGTAAAATGCAAGTTGAATTTTTGTTTACTGCTTTGAAAGTCTTTAGGAATTCAAGCAACTTCAAGCCTTGAAATCAGCTCAGTATATGAGAACAGAAATAAGTGCACAGGAGGCACTTGCAAAGCTGACACTTTTGTAATTTTTTAAAAAATGTTCAAACTGATTATTCAAAGAGATTAAATGACTTAAGCTATTCTCAATGACCAATTAATTAAAAATCTTTTACAACAATTACTCAATGACATCAACATCTATTTAGTTATTGAAGCATGGACCTTGCAATTTTAATTACAGGAATCTGTACTGCCTGAATAGTACACATGAGGAAGAACAAACATTCCAAAGTCCTTCCATCTATGTTCATTCCCAACAAAAGGGAAGAAATAAAGTGCTTGCCACCACTGCTTTCAACAATTTCAGAATTTATGGAGTAGGCAAGACATTCCAAGGTGGTCTACTGAAATCTGAGGTTCCTCTCTAGAGAGACCATTTTTAGCTAGATCTAATAAAATCTTCAATGCCTGTCCTAGAATGAGAAATTTTTTACGTTTCCACTGTTTGCATGATGGCCAGATGAAATTAATTTGAATAGAGGATGCCATCAGTGAATGAAATGGTTTTGTTCTCCAAGTCCATTCTGATCCTCTGCATTTCTACAGCATTCAAAAGGTGGAAAGTCAAACAGACTCACAGGAGAAGAGACTAAATCCCCATAAAATTCCCTAAAACACAGCAAAATTGCAGCGGTAGATTGTTATGGCATTAAAGGCTGTCATACTACAATCCAGTTCTTGTCTCAATAACCAGAGGAATTTTCTAGACAGAGCTCATACTCAAAACTATTATTCATTTCTTTGTCAGGCCTACTTTTGTAATTTTTCACATTGTCATACCCCAGAACAGCTGCAGAAGTTACTCTATGTCAGACTGGGTTTGAAAAACCAATTAACTCTTCCGTCGCAGCAGGACTTGCATACAGAACATTTTGCCAGCAGCTTCAAGGTCAGTTCCCTTGACAACTTTATAGCAATCTACAACCTGGCAATCAGCCAGGGGCCTTTGCCAACTCCTTACCTCTACAGACTTGACTCTTCAAATTCCATGTCAGTTAAAGCCATTGCAATTTTGAATTTTCTTGCTGACATTTTTTTTAAAGCAAATCCCCTTCCCCCAAAAAACAAAAAACCCACAACCAACCCCACCAACAAAAAAAAAAAAAAATCAAAACCAAAAAGCCACCACAAAACCCAAAGAAAGCTGTTAGGCTCCTCTGGAATTGATGGTAAACCATCACATAAACATTTAATTAAACTTCATAAATTAAATACTGATAATTTTTGTTTCAAAAAATTTCAGTTACACTGTTTAAAACCCCTGGGTTCTCACCTTTTGTTTGTGTACAAGAATCACCACAAGCTTTTTTTTTAAATCATGATTCCCAAAGTGCTACACTGACACTATAGCTCAATGAACAAATACATAAAATTAAACTTGCAAGTGAGTAAATTTGGTTACTTTTTCTTAGAAAGTAATTTAAAGTTTAATTTTTAAGACAGACTGTCTACAAGTTTTCATTTCTGGAGTTAATTTCATGAGGAGAACACAGCTAGCCCTCTTTCTAAAGACTGAGTAGGAGGTGATTCTGCTTATAACTGGAATAAAATATGTAACTATTAATATCAACCACTTAGAGGAGGATTCAGCCATTACAAAGATGTGAGTACAGTTAAAATATGGCTCCATCAGTGTAAGCATCCATTACCTGGCTGTCCAACTGCATTCGGTCGTACCATGAGGTGTCTTCTGCTTGGACAGTGCAGGTGAACATCAGACAGCACAGTGTCACTTCTAAACGTGGGGTTATCCATCTCCTCTGCTAAATCTGCTACGGTGTGCTAGTGAGAGGAACATCTGCAGTGCTCAAACAGTCCCTTGTGCAGTGCTGCCTCGAAGGGATTCCATTCTCTTCCATTTACAGGCATCCAGTAACAGGTTAGCTCAGCAAGAGAACCTCAGGACATCGTTTCTGAGAAGGTGTGGCAAGGTGTGATCGTGCAAGCTCGACCAGTTGCTCCAAGACAACGAGTCGGTCATCGGGATATTCAACCTAAAACCAAACACAGGCCGCTTTTAGTGATACTGACACTGTCTGCACATCATTCCAACAGAATTTCAGAAGATAAAGATCAGATGACACTGTTCAATAAAGCAGCAATGCTCCAATGCTCTCTTTTACAGAATGCTCAAACACATAACTGTTAGTAGTTCAGTGGCAGCCACTGCATATTTTAGGAAGAGCTACTAATTTGCTTGTGTTACAGACAAGCATAAAAAATTAAATGTTACCATGACTGCACAGAATTACAATGCTAAATCAAGGTCTTCAAAGGAAATAAAGCCATTTCCTGTGCTGGCATTAACATCTTGAATGATTATGCCACATTTGCTATGATCTACTTGTGCTTGAACAAGATCACTGGTTCAGACTGGAATGGACCACAGTGGGTCACCTAGTCCAACCCCCCTGCTCAGACAGGGTCATCCCAGAGCACACAGCACAGGATTGTCTCCAGATGGTTCTGGAATATCTCCAGTGAGGGAGATTCCACACCCTCTCTGGACAACATGTTTCAGTGTGTGGTCACTGCACAGGAAAGTTCTTCCTCATGTTCAGGTGGAGCTTCCTGGGCATCAGTTCCTGCCCTCTGTCTCTTGTCCCATTGCTCTGACGCCTCCCTTTGATATTTATACACATTAAGACGGTCCCCTCTCAAGTCATTTCTTCTCAAGGTTAAACAGCCTCAACTCCCTCAGACCTCCCTCGTAAGAAAAATGCTCCAGACCCGTGATCAACTTAGTGGCTCCCTGCTGGACCTTCATACATATCCACACTCAGAACACTCCAAGCTCTAAAGGCAGCCTCTGTATCCGTAGCTGCACAGTTCTGTTAACTCCTGCCACACCTGCCCCAGCTCCAAACCTGCCCCTTCCCAGGAAGCGCTGCCGGGCACTGACCCGGGGACGCGCCGGGGCTTCCGTTCCTGCTGCGGGACCCACCGGAGCCGGCGTGTGGCTCAGCGCGGCCGGGGCGCGGCTCTGCGGGCACGGAGCGGCGGCGGGAGCGCGGGGCGGGCCCCGCCTGTCCCGCGTCCCCACGGCGGGCCCCGCCTGTCCCGTGAACCCCCAGCCGGACCCGCCTGTCCCGCGTCCCCACGGCGGAACCCGGCTGCCCCGTACCCTCACGGTGGGATCCGCCTGTCCCATGTCCCCAAGGTGGGACCTGCCTGTCCCGTACCCTCACGGTGGGACCTGCCTGTCCCGTGTCGCCACGGTGGGATCCGCCTGTACCGAGAGCCCCCGGCAGGACTCGCCTGTCCCGCGTCCCTCCGGCAGCACACGCGAACCCCGATAGGATCCGCGTCTCCCCGTCCGGACCCGCCTGTCCCGCTTTTCCCATCTCAGATCTCACCTCTCCGCGTCCCCCGCCCGGGTCCCGCCTCTCCAGGCCCCTCCGGCCGCCGCCCGGCGTCGCTGCGGGGGCGGCGGCTCCTTCCGGCTCCTTCCGCTGACGCCGCCGCCCGGCGACCCCCGCGGGAGCTGCGGCTGCGGGTGCCCCGTGTGCTCGGGGGTTTGCCTGTATTCGAGAATTACCCAGCACCAAACCCCCGGTAAAAGCCTGCCAGGGGAGGCGGAGGAAGGCAGCGCCAGCAGCGCAGCTCAGGCTTGCGCCGAAGCACCCTCAGGACTCGCTCGGAGTTTCAACACGCGTTGCCTACTCCCGTTCTTTTAATAATTGTTTTTAGCATCACTTGCCCTGTCTCGGTTCATGTGTAATTCCATGCAAAATCTCCAAACGACTTGAAAACAAAGCGGAGAAACCTCTGCGGAGGCAAATAGGCGTTTCTTCCTTAGTCTAGATTATGTCAGAATTCTACTACCAGTGTAAGATTAGCTGAAGCAACAGCTATTCTCTTGTTTGGGGGATTGGGGGTTTAGTTGCTTAATTCTGAAGAGTTTTTAAGTATAAACCAGGTGAAATAAACAAGACTGAGCATTGAGTAGAAACACCATAAACCAGAGTCTTTGGGAGGCTTTAGCAACAGAAATCTGTCTAACAGAGTTAGACCACCAGATTTTAGTATCTACATTTTGGACCATGGTGTCTTAGGCAGTCATTTCCCAGCTGAGCTCATCTACAGTGAGAGCTGGTTGCTGATCTGGCTCTGGAGTCAGTTGTGCTGTCCAGAGGGTGTAGATGGTGTGTGGGCACAGGACTTCTCAGCAGCTGGACACGCTGTGGTTGTCCAGCCCTCTGTGCAAAATCACGGACAGAGGTGCTCCAAACTCCCATCTGTGTTCTAGTTCACCTCCTTGGCAAGTCTGTCAGGGCTGTTGAAGTTGTTTTATCTTTCAGCAGGAGGATCTGGTTCAAAAGCAGCCGTTTACATACTAATTACTTGTCATATGATGCTAATGTCAATTGCCATAGATGATTCTTGTACTTTTCCTGAGTAGCAGGAAGAATAAGACTCTGCTCAAAAAAACCTTGGAATGTAATTTATAGTCTGTTTCTAGACGTCTCCTTCTCATCATCTGCATCCTTCAACAAAGGCTAAGAATTATTAAAAGAATGAAATAATCTTACCCTATTTTTACAGTCAAGAGTGTTGAGTGGCAATGAAATGGAAAACATAGCAAGCCATTCAGATCTCTCACTGCAGTTTCTGTGGGGAATTCTATTGGCTGAACATCTGACAAAAATGCTTTGAAGATTTTTTTCTCCTTTTATCTGGCTCTTGTGAAAGAGCAGAACATGATTTTACTTCCTGTGGTGATACGCTGCCCCATAAATTATTACTGCAGTCTCTCTCTGCTAACATGTTCCACATTGCTATCGAGTGCTAACAATCTGCAGGCAAAGCAGATTATATTTGTCACAAATTCTCACCAACCTGCAGCAAGAGGCACTTACTGGTACACAAGTTTAGTATAACTAGAGGATAGCTAAAAAGCTGCATTATATGGGGGCTTTTAAATACAAAGGCTCATTATGCGAGAAATGGAGCTGCTGCAATGGCTTTTCTAAGAAATGCTGATACCTTGTTTCACATAGGCGTGATATTTGGGCAAAGCAGGAATATCTTGTGGCTGCAGAAGGACTTAAGGGAGCCAGCTATAGGCATGTAGTGTGGCTACAGAGGTTATAATGTGGGTGATAATGAAAGTTGTTTAGGCAGATGCAGTTTCTGTACTACAAGTAAGAGGGCTTTGGCAGCAAATTCCTGAGATGTACCTCTTTTTTAAGGATGCACCTCAGTTACATTTCCTGTATTCCTCACAGCGATGTGACCTAGGAATTTGCTCAAGTTTACCTCACATGACAGACAACTTTACCAAGGTTTAATTGCTTATTTTAAATGATGAATTGGGCCAGTTTCATCCATTGATCAAGTCCCAAGAAGTTGGCTGTGCCAACTTCAAGTATGTCCCTCCTGTAATTTCCTTTTGAATTCAGTGTCATGTGTTGACACTCCATGGAGTTTTTTGGCAGATCCGGTAATACTGGCTAAGGGTCAGGACACTGTGATACAAGTCTTGTAGTCTCTCGTCAGAGATAAATTGTGACTCGTCAGCCTTTTTTTAAATTCACTGCAGGTTTTGACTCTTCAAAACTGGATGTGTACTAGTGCATGATGAAAAGATTAAATCTGAGAAGGAATGGCCAAACCTCAGATCAACCAGCCAATAGTTGGTAATTGCCAAGGGCAGCGAATCTGAAAATTGTAATAGTGTATATTGTCTAACAGCTTTTCTCTTTTGAACCACAGGGGAAGTAATTGCGGTAAGTTTAAAAGAACAATAAACTCCAGAATCCCATTAGCTTTACTTGAAGGATGGATGGTAAAACTGTGTTTGATTTAATTCTTAATTCAACAACAAGAACAGAAAAATAACAGGAGAGAAAATGTGATACTTCCTGGAAAAGGATTGTGAATGAGATTATGTGTGTTGGTTTTGCTTGTTGCCATGGCAGCAGTTAATTACAGTCGTTGGTGCACACTTGCACTGACTGGGTTTCCTGCAGTCAGGTGGGTAAACACTGTTGGAATCCCTCCCTTCTCAGTTTACAAATAATCTACTTTTAGTAATGCAGTCACCTCCTCACAAATACAGACAGGGCAGAGGAAATGAAATAAAAAAATCATTGGGGAAAACTGGGGAATTCAGTGGGATTCTGCTGCACCTGAACAGCACAGGTTCAGAACAGTTGAGAAGGAACTGCTCTAGAGATGCATCTTACCTGGGAAAGGTCCTGGGAAGCAAAGCTGCTGATTCCCAGAGCACAATGCCCTCTGAATCCTCCGGCACCCAGGTAACCCTGCAAGCAGAAGGGAGAGGGTAAAAGTTACTTACACAAGCTTTGCATGCTCAGGCTGGAAGAGGCTGATAATTTTGCTGCACCACACTCTGAGGTCTAATAACTGACTGCAACTTCGAGAGCATTTTCTGAATTACCTTTGTTATTCTGACTAGCAGATTGACATTGGCAGATGCAACCAACACCTAGTGTGTGTAAAGCCAAGTGTTCCTTCTCCATAAAACTAAGTCTAGATTAAAATTTTGAATCTTTTGTGCTAAAGATCCTAGTTTAACATTCAAAGACCTCAGAAAATTGAAACTGAATCTCTAGAGAAACTAATTTGCACTACTGGCTTTTTTTTTTTCATTATAAACATTTCCCAATGAATACATGAAAGTGTTTTGTTAACTATGTTTTTAGTTTTTGGATTTTGCAGGAATTATTTGTTCCCTAGCATGACAATGAATGCCTAAAAAAATTACGGTGATGCAGAAATGAAACCTTCATGTAGAGTTGATTTACTCTTGATATAAATGTTTGTCATCAGAGTCTGGTCACAAAAGGATCTGGGGTTAGCAGGCTCTAACTTAGGTTTGCTGTAAAGTTGGTTAAGACAGAGTCTACAAGGACCTCCACACATCTTGATGGCTAAAATAGATTATTTAATAATGTTTCTAAAAATAAGCATATGTACAAACTTTGTGGGCCCCAAGATTAGAACAAGAACTCTCCAAGAGACAGAGTATCACTGTTAAGATCCCATACAACACCTGATGAACAGCTTGTCCCCATCTGGGTTAAATGTTCCTGCAGTTTTACACCCTTTGCTTTCCCTTGGATTTAACTGGGAGATGACAGTGGTGGATCATCGCAGGGGGCGATGATTTAGGTGTACAAATGCCTCTGGCTCAGATTTATGAGAACTGATAAAATCTCTGCCTAAGACATGGTAATTGTGCGGCTAATTTAAACTTTCAAGTAACTCTGCAAATATCGTTGGAAAAAGAGAGACAAACTTGAGGTCCCAGTTAAGACTCGTGCCCCAAGGCTTGTTCATTTTACCTCACTGCATAAGTCAGTCTAACAAAACATTTCACTTTGCTTCATTAACTTTGTATCACCCAAACATTGCAATTACAAGGAGGTAACAGCCTCATGGTTTGTACAGAGGCATTTTCACACATTACAAAATCAACTCGGAGAGGTGAGAAATAGATGGCAAAAGCTCAGAATAATGCTATAGCTGCTGAACAGTGTATTCCTGAATATAAAGACTATTATCTTCCCAGCCATATACACCTTTCAGTAGTTTTGCAGAGCAAAATATGGTCTGTAGTGTTGGTGACTACTGTGTTTGTTTGAACACAGAAAAGGAAAATTTTCCTTTTAACTGATCCTACTGCTGAAACCCTACTGGTTCACGATAGCTTGTTGCCATGGATGGGTAATGATGTCACACATTCTGCCCAGTGTCCATGCCAGAAAATAAATGAGAATGACTTTTTTAATTACTTGAGGTTACTTAGCAATTCCCTGGAAGGCCTGAAGTGAATTACAAGGAAGAAAACAAGATACCCCATTGACCCTACCTGCACAGTATCTTTATGCCAGTGAAGAGATGCAGTAAAACACCAGAGTAAATCCTCTGAAGATTTGAAAGCAAGGTTCTATTACTGAAATTTACTTCGTTATTCAACAGATTTCAGCGGGCTGAGGATGAGCAAGAGGCTGGGTGAAGTGTGGCTTTAGGCCTCACACATGAACTCCTTGGAAACTTCATAACTATAGTTTCTGGAAGAGGAAGCTTGTGTCTTTCCATCCATCGGCGACACTGACAGGAAAATGATCCCGAGCAGGGTACAGACATCACTGCATCAGGTAGTAAATGCCACGCTACTGCCTTCTCTCACACCACCTTTCAAATTAGGTTAGAACTGGCCTTTTGAGGACGGCATCTGGAAGGCACAGAACAAGAGGAAATCTCTTATAAATATACCAGAAAGGCTGCAGGAACACCAACCCTTGTCACTGCTCCCCAAACCTCGGCTTCCGCTCCCTCCTCCCCTCAAAGACAGCGGTGTTTGGAATCCGGGATCTTTCGCCCCTCCGAGGTGAGCCCATCCCGAAGCGGCCGGAGCGATCGGGATGCCCATGGCCGTGTTTTTGCCAGGTGTCCCTTTCTGTGAGGCAGCGCTGGCACGCCCGATCGCACAGGGCTCCGCGCTCGCTGCGCACACGCCTGCGGGGCTCGGCCGGGGTCGGGGCTGGCGGGCGGGCGGCCGGGGGGCAGCGGGGGCTCTGTGGGGNCGGGCGCTCCCCGGCCGTGCCCGGGACCCGTGGGCAGTGCCTTGTCAATACCTCCCGTGTCACTTGCCGAAGGAGACATAGGGAGAGCGAATTTTCTGCTGCTGTAACCTAATTTTACATTAACTTTTAATTCAAGATAATCTAATAAACGTTAACCATTTAGAAGGAAGGAGATGTCTTTTCATTTGGCTCAGGGAATTAAGGGGCGAAAGTTCTGGGTTAAAGCCATTAGAATGATAAATAATAATATGAAGAATAGAAATATAAACACTATATAGTTTATTTATATAAACAATACAATTAATTTAAATATAAATAATATTATATATCATATTATAGGATTATTATAGTCCTATATATTAATATATAGGATTTTCCCCATGTAGTTAATTTATATGCTAGGCATATAACTTTTGGTTTTGATTCCACTGTTAAAAGCAAGAAGTAAGTATTGTTTGCCATAGGTGAGAAAGGATGTTGCTTCCAGAGGAGCAGGGAGAAGGAGCAGGCTACAGGAATTCTCCCTTTGCTGTACTCTGAGCCCCACTGCAATGAGCGGATGTTTCCCTGTTGACTCCAGCCGTCAGGCCCCGTGGGAGCAGCTGATGCTGAGTACTGAAAATCATCTCCTTTCCTTCCCTACCTAGGAATGGCTGTTTTAAAAGCAGCTAATATTATATGAATTATATATACATGTAAAGAAAAATACATATGGCAAAAAGATATCATAGTGTAATTTTTTCCTCATTGATTTTCCCCTTTTTCTAATAGTGAGGAGTGAATGTTACCCTTTGATAAACCCCTTCTGGCATGAGAATGCGAACATCACCGATTCACACAGACAGCTTTTGTGTGAGTAGTGTTTATATTATTTTACATTTCCATCCATCCTTCCCTCCCTCCTTGGCCGCTTACAAGGACTCATTTCTGATTCAGAGGGGGAACTCGCTGAGGCAGTGTTTTGAGACTGCTTCTGTACAATATCTGTCCCTGCCTGTGGTCTTTAAGTGTGTTTACTGTTGAAATAACCATCTATTTGATGACAAGTTCAGCTAATTTATTCCACAAGAGCAAGACCTCTCTGACTGCAGTGGCACAGGAAGGTACACAATTGCTAAAAATAAAAGGCAAAAGTGTTCGCCATCACCTCAAAGGAGTCTGATCACTGAAAATGTTTAAGAACACATTTAAACTAATCTTTAAGACAGCTACTTTTCTAGCATTTCAGTGGGATTCCTGGCACTGATAAAAGGCTTAAGTATGTGAGAATTTAAGAAAATAAATCAATGACTAAAAGCAGTGTTCAAAGTCTTTGAAGAACATTGTGTTCAAAAACATTAAGGTTCTAATGTATTTACTTCTTTTTCTTTAGATTCATTTGTCAATTCCAGAATGTTTTCAAAAAGTCCAAACTGAACATTTTCAAATATTTACAGGCATCTCCTAGAAGAAGATTTACCATCTTTATATCATATATTCCACACAATCCTTTCCTCTCACACCCTTGTGTATGGGCTTGCTTTTTACAGTTTTTTTATTTACTCACCTCCTCTCCCTGGCTCTGTCTCCCCCTTGCATGCAGAATATGTGCATTTGTCCTGTTTCTTAGAATGGAACTCTTTGCCTCAAAACCAGCCATTCCCTGGGCTCCAGAGAGGCTTAAAGGGTCTTCGTTTCTTGGAGCAGCATCTCGTGATGCAGCTCCAGGGGCAGCACGCGTGGCAAAGGAAGCCTGGGAGGTGCTGGTGCTGCTGGGGCTGTGTCACAGCTGTACTGGGAAGGTCAGGTAGAAGCAAGATCACAGAGGGCTACTGCAGCAGCCATATAAACACATCAACAGGTTCGGGACTTAAAGCCCAGGATGTCACTCTGTGCTTTCAAATAGGAAGTGCCATTTCTTTGATCTTCCTTGCTCAAAACCGAGGGCTGTAGCTGCTTGATGTTGTTGAAATCAGTGGAAGTGATTGTCTGCTGGATCACTCGAGCCTTTGAGGGGTCAGCATTAACTGAACCTGCCTGATCATGTTTTAGGTGTTAGCACCTCTACTGTTATGTTGGTGATAGTCCAACATTTCAGGATAAAATCACTAGCTGTTCAAAAGTTGTGTGCATATTTGCAAAAGGTACATCTGTTTTCTCGGGTGAGAGATTGCATCTCTTCAGTGAAATAATAAAAACAAAAGCAGTGCTCTTTTGGTTATAAAAATGATGTTGGCTTGGAAACAAAGGACAGCTCTTTGTGAGTCATGAAGTGTAAGAAAATAGTGGATATGAATAAAAATTGGATTAATAGTTATGTTTACGGACTCTTCAGGGCCTTGGAGAATTTTTTTTCTCTCTCTTTCACATCAAGTGCTATTTTTATGTTCCCGGAAAACGACTTCAGGTCTGCAAAGACACTTGCATATTTTATTATAAACAGGCATAGTCTGCCTAAAAATGATGAGAGAAGAAATCAAAGACACTTCAGTTGAAAGAACCTTCTAGGTTTGATTGGAATGCCCTACAGAGTTAACTTTTTTATTCTTTTGCTCAGCTTCAGTGCAGTTTCAGTGTGGTGAGGCTACAGATCCTCAGCAGTAGCAGCTGAATGTAGAAAGCACTATGTCAATACTTCTCCCTTCTAGGAAATACAGATATTTCTAAGTGACATCTAGGTTCATCAGGTCCTGAGATATTACCTTCTACATCAGCCTTACTCTTCTCTCTTAAATGTTTCTGACTGTGGCCACTGAATCATCTTTAGGCAGATCATGGCAAACCATCTTCATCTACAACACATTTTGACATGAATTTTAGAGGACAATTCTGTGATCATGGATTGCAGTGTAGTTACAGCAGTTTCTTCGTCTCCTGCTCTATGTGGCAAACAAGCTAATTGCACAGCTTTCATTGGTTACTTCAAAAAAAAAGAAAAACAACATTTTTCTCTGTGTCTGCTTGTGAAGGTGTCTGTGAGGCACATTTACATGGCATTAATCTCATTCCGTCTAGCTGTACACACATATTTCTCACTGTTTGATTGCCACTGAATTTCATGAGCTCTGGCAAAATCAAACACATTTCTTTCTGACTATTCCTAAAAAGACTTTAAAGGACTGTCTACTAAAGTAGGCCCTTAAGTAACACATTGGTCACATCCCTCATTCTTCAGTCTGAATGCAGCTCCTGGCATGTCTTAACTAACACAAGTGCCAAAGAGATGGGAGAAAGTCTGTATGTGAGTGCAAAGAGATGGGTCAAAGTGGAAACAAAAGTGCTGGCCACTGCCAGAAGACAAACTCTTCATTAGAGAATGAAAAGCCTTCACGGTCTGTTCCTCCACATTTCCATTATCTCCTTTATTCATCCCAGCAGATTCCTTTTAGGCTTGTTGTGTACTTCAAATCGAGCTCCTGACAAATTAAAATTGGGTGCACAAGTTAAAATCCTGTGCTAGCAGCAATATTCCCCAGGCAATCAACCCAGGGCTTGATCAGCCTGGGACTGTGACGCATTTTCACATCACAGGAGTACTCTTGAGCTGCTCCTCTAATGGATTACACACAAACATGCTCTCTCCTCTACATTAACCTTCCATTTCTTCTCTCACCACTCCCCCCCAGCTGAACATGCAGTGTATACCCTCTCTGCCCCTCAAACCCACAATGGGTAAAATATTTCCCTATTACAGATTACATTATGGCCTGGTTATTTATTTGTTTAAAACACCAGCCACTGTCTAAAGAAAAATACCACTCAACTGCCTACCACTAGCTTTCCTGGAAGTTCTGCATTAAAATTCTTTTTCACTGGAGATGTACACTTTCCTCTGGCCCAAACAGCATTAAAATGGAAGTGTCACTTTTTGTAGTTTAGACAGTTATTAGAGTCTCTTGGTGACTACTAGGATTAAAGATGGCCCTCTGAAAATCCCTCTTAGAACTGAAATCCGTCAGCTAAGACACCCCTGATATTTTGCCTTGCCATGTGTTCTCCTGTGCCAGCTATGGGAGATGAGCAGCAAGAGCAACATTTTTCATGGTCAGCTGGATCCCTCTCTCACTAAATGACAAAATAAGGATGTCACTGACTTCAAAGGAAGCTGCATCAGGAGTTCTGAGCAGCTTCACCATTTTCCAGTCGCAGAAATGTAACATCCAAAATCAGATCTAGGGTCACACACAGAGAGAGGGAAGCTGGTGAGTAGAAGGAATGGCAGTGCTTAATCAGCTGAAGCCTTTTCCCCAAGAGTTTCAGCTTTGTGAAAGAATTTCTTCAAAGAAAAAAAACAAACAAAAAATCAAAACCAAACACCACCACCATCAACAAAAACAATCCAAACAAGAAACCTCAGCATCTTAAACTGGGGAAAAGTTCTCTTAGATATTTTTGTTATATAAATATTTTCCATTTACCAAAGTCTATGGTGTTAATAATGACTAAATACCAGTACAGATTTACCTGAAAGTAGTACCAGTGTAATGCTTGCAAAATGAAAAATATTGGAATACTTCCAATCAAAACCAGATAATTTCTCTTGCATCTCAGCTTTGCACTTGAGCTGCTGCAGGGTCCCACCAGCACTGCAGAGCTGGTGCTGTAGTTATGAAAAATAATGTGAGAGGAACTGGAGGAACTGCTGTTCTTTCTTACTGTCTGTGTGACACACGAACCATCTGCATTAGGTACCTACAAGGTAAGATTAAGCCTCTGACAATCCTGATTTTTTTGTCAGTGACTTGAACAACATGGCCAGTGATTGGTTTCCTTTTACAGGTCCATTTTTTAGTGCTCTCCTCCATTCCTGAACCATCCAGAAAAGAGTACTTAATGGATGTGGTTTCCTCTCATATTGTTTTTCCTGTTATAAAATCAAGACTGGAGTGTGCAGCTGCCCATGTAGAACGGCTTAAAGTATTCTTCTCAGAGTATTTTTATTTTTCATTTTTAGACATGAATGTAACTAGAACCATGAGGCTGCAGACAAGTCCATACTTCCTGCAGGGAAACAATCTTTGCAGCTGAGGCAGCTACTGGTACCTCAGTTGTTTTAATGTAACAGCTGCCTTGGCTTCTTCTGCAACAAAATTGGTTTAATAGTACAGATAAACTTGTCTGGATTTCCTTACAGCATGTGGAGCCTGTAACAGTCACCAATCAGCTGCTTTCACACTTCACTCTGCTCCTCATGGTCCTGCTTAATTTCTGCTGAGTGAGTTTATAATGTTAGAAAGAACACCCTAATCTTTGGCCACCCTGATATTTTTTCATGGGGGATTTACAGTACTTTGCAAATTTTATTTTGGTTTTAAGCAATCAGAAGGAAACAGCTGGGGCTGGAACAAGAGCCAAATGAAATAAGACCCAAATGATGCACATAGAAGTTCTGGCCTAATTGACTTGGTAGGTGTGTACCTGTTTCTGAGCAACAGGGCACTGTTCCTTCAGAGAGGTGCAGGTGAACATCTGCTTCAGTACTTACAGTAGATATTACTGTAAATATATACAGAAATCTAAGATAACTTCAGCACCACTGCAGCTGAGGCCTAACAAGTGACAGCTTCTGACGAATGTTCTTGTTTTCAGATTCATTGCTACTGCAGCAACAGAATGTGAGCCACGGTGCATGGCTCACATTCATCATTCTACCCATTCCTGCTACTGAGGTTTTTTGTCAGTGTCACCTGCTCCAAGTCTAGCATCATTTTATTTTTGCTGTCTGCAATTGGTCTTCCCATGTAGCTCAGAGACTTCTTTGAGAAGAGCACAAAGCCAAAACATGTAACACGCAGACAGCCTGGCTAATCATCCTGGAGAACCCTAACCCTGGGAGCAATCCTCCTCCATCACCCTTTCTCTGTTAAACAGGAGGGAATCCAGGCCCTCCTGTCCCTGGGGCCCAAACCCAGAAGATTCACATTTAGCCACAGACGAGTTCTTTTCAGTTGTTCATCAGTTTTTTAAAGTTGTTTCCTTCCTTTTTTTTCCTAGCAAGCAGGTCAGACTTTCCCCATGCACTGTTTCTTCCTGGCTTTGCCAAGTCCTTCTAGAGCAGCCCCACTGGTTTTAACAACTGTCAGAAGCTTGTTTCAGCTGGAGGCTTTTGTCTTTCTAACTGGCTATTTAGTTACTGCTGGGTAAGATAAACAGGTCCTTAATTAAGCTCTTCTGAGCCGCTGCCATTTGGAGTATTTCTGATGAGGCGACTATTACAGATTTCTAGGCACTATTTGCTATTGTAAGCTGTGCAAACAATCCAAAGTTAGTTTGAAGCAATTAAGCTCCAGGATGTTAACAGGAGATGATTAACAAAACTGCTGGGCTTGCACTTGGTTACTTCTGACACGGCTCAGTGTCTCTGTTTCATTCCACAGATTTCTCTCACAAATAACTCATCAACAACTGTGTTGGGTGATAATTTAGAAATGCCTGCCAAATTCTCAGATCCGGACACACACTGCAGATGTCATTGTTACAGATATTTGGCCAGACCTCTAGTAAAAGAGCTTTGGCTAGCTAATGCAAAACTTCATTAACTCAGATTAAACAATTTCATTATTTTTTGCTTTAAAAAAAAAGGGAGTGTCTTTTGAAAGTTTATGAGTTTGTTTCAGTATTTCCAAGATTAAACCATTGGATCTTTCATGTTGGACTAACAGGGAACTCAGGTGTTGAGTTGCAATGTGGGAAACTAATTCTGTTTTACAAGAAAGTGCACATGCCTCTTCTTGTGCAAAATGCTTAGGGTTCTTTTTTTCCCAATACTAGATTAATTTCATCAATATGAAGACAGTTATATGTTTAATACATAATGCATAAATGTGTATTTCAACAGAAACTAAAAAAAACACTAAAATGACTGCAAAATTAGTGTTTTAACTTCTTTCACAGATGATTATTGAAGACAGAAACACAGTAAAGATATTTAAAGTCATGTTCTTCTATAAACTAATTATGTTCCTCCAATCAAGGAATATAATGGCATAATATCATATGCCAGATGGCATGAATTCAGATTCCTGAGTGGTTTCCATGGCAGCATTTTAGAATAAGTTTCCCAGCCGGTTGCAGATTTCATAGTACAAATGAGTATTAGATATTGAACTAGAACACTGGAGATTATAAAAGTGCTATTTAACCAAATATGATTCTCTAAATATTTGATTTTTAAAAAGATGCAGGGGATTAATGAGAAGCGTGATCTCAGCTGTGTGTAGGAAAAGTAAGACTGTCAAAGTGGGGTTTGTGGGTTTCAGCTGAGCTCTCCCTAAACCCTATATTTTCACTGAACAAGGCACGAAAATCAGAGTTGTTCTGATATTGCAACTGTCACAGATCATTAATGTAATCTAGGACGCTCCCAAGGATGCTCTGGTGTGGTTTTCTTTTCCCTTTCCTTCACAAGGTTCCATTCAGAGCTGTTTTGTTCACCCACACGTGTCCTGGCTCAGGTTGCAGTAGCTGAAATTACACCATGACAAGAAAAGTGAAAGAAATGGCAAGTTAGTGCTGCTGTCCTGAGGTGGAGTTTGTCAGCAGTAACTTGGGCTAGTGAGGGACACCTGGAACATCCCAAGGCAGAGAGCCAGCCATGAGCTTGTTTATGCTTGTTCTCTCTCAGCAAGGCCAGGTCTGAGGACAGGTGCACCATTCTTACATTCATACTTTTCAAATGTTAATTGCATCCTCCCAAGGTTTTATCCTCTCAAGGCTTTTTCACCTTTTACAGGCAAGACTAAATCTAAGAGGACACTTGGATGTCAGAATGGTGGGGAATAATCAAAATCAGACCCGATAACCCTCAGCAAGCTCAAATGTGGCTAAAGACCACATTTGTGTTTGCTGCTGCCTCTCTAGAATATAAGAACTGAACTGGGTGCCCAGTCTCTATTCTGTCACATCATGTTTCATCACACCCCCAACAACCACTGCTAATACATAAACCTCCTGAACTAAGTTCCATGGCTATTTCTCATCTGGGAATCCAACTAAGATTTGCAGGCAGTTTTGACGTACTGGTTTGTTCCCAGTAAGCTGAAGATTGATCTTGCTGTTAGCATTGAGAATTGCTTTCGGTCTGTGTTTCTCAGCCAGGAACAGCAGCCGAGGCCAGTTTTGCGGAAGGAAGGCCCAGGGAGTGTCCTCAGCTTTAGAATCAAAAAGGGAAGGTGCTCCCTTCAATGCAGAATGCTGAATTCATGGTTTCTGAGCATCAGCTGCTCCTGATGCGGGCATATGTGGGATTGAATATGAAAATGTAATACAGTGTAAATAAGCAGAAATAAAAGAACAATACCGTCACCTCCCAAAACTTTGTCATTTGCCACATTTTTTCTTCGTGACCATTTTCTGTGCTACACAAAACAAATAATTATGTCTGGAAACCACTTTCTACTCAAGTAGAGCCATTAACAGTGTCTGCCTTGATGCCATGCAGACCCTTCCTCACCTTCCAGGCTTCTGGAACTGAACAGAGATATGTACACAGTTGTGTCTGATCTTTATAATGCTGCTGAAGAGGATAAGCTGGATCCTTAGCTAGGGGCAGATGGAGTATCTCCAATTCAGTGGGCAGTTACAGTGACTTGAAAAAATTGATCATTTGATCACACACAAACTGTGATCTCTTGAGTGATACCTTTTCCTTGGGAACAGCTAATGGTGTATTGTCGTTCCTCTGTGAAATGAAATGAGACACTGAAGCCTAGACCTCTTCAGAAGGATTTTACATTTTCTTTTTTCACTTACTCTGCACTTTACTCTGGTATGAAACAAACAGATACTGGAACTACTTTTTTTTGGTTATTATTCTAAAAAAAAGGTTGGGTTGAATGTTTTGAATAGATTGCATGAGAGGGAATGATGACACGATAATGGTTTATGATGGAAAAAATAGTGTGATATGAAAAAATACATAGCAACCCTCTGTTTACATAGCTATTAAAATGTTATAGGCATCAAGAAAGACTAATGTAAAACATTTAGCATGGGAGGAAGCAAGCAGGATAGGTTAATGCACTTAGTGAAGCTGCTGTGGAAAACAATGACAGAATCAGAGCTGGATGAGAAAATTTACCTCTAGTTGATGGTCAGCTGCAACAAAGGAAAAGGTCAACAATTTGCTACATCAGTGCAGCAGAGGACATGTGCCAGAAGAGGTGGCTTTAATCAAAGCTTGGCTGGATCTCACCTCCTGAACAGAACAGTGTGACTCAGACAACAGGGCTACTTTTTATTAAGGTTGCCAATGCCTACCTGGTATTCAGTGCATCACCTGATTTCCAGCTGGCTCAGTAGCTGAGTAGAGTTTAATTGCTCATATTTATCTGTGTAGACATATGCTTTATATCTGTGGTGTCTGTTTGAAACACAGACTGTGATCCTGTGAGGGCTTGTTCTGTGTTACCTTTTCCTCCATACCATATATTTGTCCTGCTGACTTACACTGAAAACCCAAGAGGTTGTCCGATTTCTTGTTTGTGCAGCACAAAATGAGGTTTTGATCCTGATCAGGGGCTCTGCACTTAATAATAATTAGTACATCCATTGACACCCTAATCAAATAATGCAATATTAACATTCTTCATTTTTCTTCAGACATGCATGGAACATTTGTCATCCTGATGCCGCTCAGCCTGATACTGATGATTTTTGGAGGAATGGCTGGATTCATCAGTATTCTTGCCAGGGCCTACCTACTGCTCCTAATAACAGGACTGCTTTTCCTTTTTGGAGGTACTAAATCAAACTCCTGGCCTAACTGTTTTAGATAACAACAGATTGTATGTGGGAAACATCGCTTTCAGAATAATGCTGGTGTTCATTCACCTGGTGTCTGCTGGGGTCCTGACTGAGGAATAGAGCTACTCAGGAAAGGCAAATATCCATCCTTGTGGAGAGAGTCACCCTTTGAACAATGTGTGTTTGCTGTGCCCGTTAACACAACCGATTTAATAACCTCTCAGCACGGCGCACAAATTCTTTACAGACAGGGTAATGGAGTGATGGAAAAGTGACCTTGGAATTACTAAATCATAGGGTTGCACAGATTTTGCAACTATTAAGAAAACTGGTGTTTTTTAAAAGGCATTTGCATTGAGTTCCTGAAAAGGGTCTTGTTAGGCATTCCTGGGTTAGCTTCACTGCTAGTTTTGATCTAGAGCAGGGTCCCCAACCTGTGGGTCACAAAAGGAAACTCCCAAAATTATTTTAGTTGGAGTGTAACATTTCAATTTGAAGCCAGTAAAATTATTCAGACTTCTTTTTATTTTTTCTTTTTCTTCTGTATCGAAACCCACCATGTTTTAGAAAGTAATTTACGAATTAAATAACCTAAAAACATTCTGTCAATGTAGAAAAACTGTGTTTAAACCTGCATTTTCTATTCCAAACAGATTTTCAGTACTGTTTCACAAGGTAACTTAAAACAGAAATTTTTCCTGACAGAAAAGAGGATCCTCAGAACTGGCTCTCATCAACTGCTCATACAGTCCTGTTTTTGAGAAGAAAATGCTAAGAGATTGCTGGAAGCAAATGCTGCTATCTCAAAGTCTTGGCTGAGCTTTTTAGTCTGAAATGCTCTTACATAGACCAACCATCCCCTATTATGATTGTCTTCTATAAAGAAGAGCAAGCTCTAATTCCTCAGAACAGCAGAAAGCTGTATTCACTGAAAAGGCTGGTGAAAAACTACTCCAAATAGTCAGTGCAAAATGAAAAGCTGTGAAGTGCCAAGCATGATTATCCCACTGAGGAGTGGAGCACTGGGCCTTTCTAAGCCATTTGGGGCTGCAAAGAGGGAAAGAAACACAAAGAGGGTGGGGAGAGGGGTGCTTAATAATGTTCTGGGGATGCTGCTGGGCAGTTTCCCAGGAGAGCATGAACAGACTGCAGGGTGGCCTTTGGCTGGGACAAACCCCCCATCCTGACTCTCAGTACTGAAAACAGAGATGCACATGCATTACGTCTCTGTAAAATATAAGGACCCAATTTTTATTGTGGGAGGCTTGCTGTCAGACATTGTGGTTCAGTATTTAACAGTGGGAACCCATTGTCCTCAATGAACACAAATGACCCTACTTTTACTTCCCTCTCACCCTCATTCCCCAAGAAACCAACCTCAGCCAGACTGCAAAAATAATCTGTAAATCCGGCCTGGCTAGAACAGGAAGGAGTGGCAAAGAGGCCCTAAGACTTATCCAATTGATTGTTTTTAATTCCTTCAGTGGCTGCTAAGTAGCTGAACATGTTTCTCTTTTCAGCTCTCGTTACCCTTACAGGGATCAGTGTCTATATTGCATATTCAGCTGCTGCCTTCCAAGAAGCTGTTTGCCTCCTGAGGAGCAAGGATCTCCTGGTGGAAATCGATATCAGGTTTGGCTGGTCCCTGGCACTGGTCTGGATCTCCTTTGTGGCAGAAGTGCTCACTGGGGCTGTGTTCCTCCTGGCAGCAAGAGTCGTGGGTCTGAAACGGCAGCGTGAACAGGCTTTGTGAGCAACAGGTGCCTTTGCAACAACGGAGCCCTGCAGAGCCTGATAATTCGGTTTACTTGGTCCATCTGGTCACTAGGGGTAATAAGAGTGGCAAGGCTGGGTACCTTGTCAGCTGTTGTAAGCCTTTTAGCTCACAGGTGGCTATCAAACACAAAGATTCTGGGAAATCAGTAAAACATTCCAGGTGCTGTCAGTTAGGAAACCCTTGTGTCCTTAGAAGAAAGTGTATTTCCAGAATCATTTCAACTGGCAGCTCATCAGACATCTCCATTCATTGCTTAGAACAAGGCAGATTTCTTTCTCTTTTCTGGTGTCTCAGCAAAGTGCCTCAGAGTATCTTGCAGGCCAGAGTTTGGTTTCTCCTGAGAGTTCTAAGAAGGACGTGGACCTGTTGGAGCAAGTCCAGAGGAGGCCATGAAGATTCTCAGAGGACTCGGGAGCTCTGCTCTGGAGATGGACTGAGAGAGCTGGGGCTGTTCAGCCTGGAGAAGAGAAGGCTCTGGGGAGACCTTAAAGCCCTTCCCAACACCTAAAGGGCCTCCAGGAGAGCTGGAGAGGGACTTTGGACAGGGGCCTGGTGGTTGGAACTAGATGATATTTCACATTCCACATTTCCAACTCAAACTATACCGGCATCCTGCAGTCCAGCAGATGGCAGTGACTGTGATGCTGAAGTTCTTGAGTGCAGTGCAATGGTGAGTGCACTGTAAGGCAAAGATACAGCTGTTTTCCAGATGTTTCAACTAACTGCTGGAGACAGCCCCAATCTCTCAATGATCAGGCTACATACTTCTCCCTTCTTTCTCAATTCTCTCCTCTTTTTAAATTTTTCAATGCATAAGATGTACCTGATGTATTTCCCAGTTTTTACTTTGCAGTTTTGGTGATGGTTCTTTTTCATGAAGTTTGTGCACAGGCTTTGTGCTCGAATGTTTATCTTGTGCTGAAACTGCTAGTAAACTGAACATGCAGGATGCATGAATTTCATTTCGGGTGCCAAGCAATCTAGTTTTTCCTCTGGGTGTAGCATTTAAGAGAACATTTACTTCAGTGCCCACTGAAGAAATGTCCCCCTGACTGCTGTGCTGAATAGACACTTGAATGTGTTAACAGCTCCCCTCCATTTCTGTTAGATCTTGTATTTCGGGAGGCCCTCAGCACACTGCAGTTCAGGACTGTGACTCAGGAGCTGTCAGGCACTTTCTGTCGTTGGGCAAGTCCCTTGTACGTTCTCCAGCGGCACAAAGGGCCTCATTCACCTACCTCTGTTAAACACCAGAACAATTTTATCTGTGTCCTGTGTTAAAGATCGCACAATCACTCCTACCGAGCTCAGCTCTAATCTTAGTCCCAAAGTACCAATTCTTTTATGAAAAATACTGGCAGGGAGCTTCTGAGAGCTGACACTCTTTGGAGATAGGGAGCATTTTAATGCCGTGCTGTGAATGGAGACCTGAGCCAGAAAACTTGTCCAAGGTCACATGAAACCAGTTTCTGAATCCCGGGCTAAGACTTAACTTATCAGATCTTGTTTGTTATCAGAATGAAATAAGGCTCAAAATCGTGAATGGACTGAGCAGTAGAAATTCTGTGACTAGCCAGTATAATTTGGTAATTCTTAGTCACTCCCACATTGGTTTTGAGGTATTTTCCGTGTTGCTTTATGTTGGGACCATGTAATTGAGCCATTTTACAAGTTAAAGCATACCAAATCAGCTCTATAAGAAGTGTAAGAAAAAAAATCCTTTGTAGTCAAAATTCCATGTGCTTAAGTGAATTATGTAAAATGTAATTCTCTGTTTTGGTGCTGGTGAAACTATTTATAATGCAATTTGTATGACGTTACTCAGACATTACTGTAAGCTGTAACAGTAAAATATCATCTGAGTTATTTTTTGAATATTTATTACAGATGTTATTTTAAAGTGGTTTTGAATGTTGTAAAATTAAATAAAATGACATCTCAGAGCAGGAATTATTTACCAGGACATGAAAGGACTAAGATATTTATTTTATTTTACTCTTTCTTCATATTTATTCTACTGTTTTTATTATGCTTTCCAAGTGCCTGTGTCACATGTGGTATTTGAAAGATACTTACACAGCTACAATATAAAATACTCAAGTGATCAAATCTAATTAGAAAGCCAATGAATCTGTTATTGAATTAGAGCAATTCTCATTTCCATGGCTCTCCTAAATTTCTCATTCTGGCTTCCTGCAATATCTGGCACAATGGTAATAAAGAGCATCTTCTGTGCCTGAATGTTTGCATAACCTCTGAATTTCTCTGAAATTCCTTCTGAATACAAAGAACAAAAGATGGTTTGGAATAGTCAAATTAGCATTGAACATTTTGAAACATTATACTAGGAAGAGAAAACATCCTAGAAAAGACTTTATGTAATTTGAGACAAATGACCTTATCAGCTTCTTCCTCTTACTGAAATTAATGTTTATTTAATACCGTATTCTTTGCTATGTTTTCCCAAAAATACTTTACTGAGATGGACACTGACAGTTCCCATTACTTTCTGGTGAATTGCAAACTCATTGGTAATTGGTCACACTGAAAGTGAGGAAAAGCAGATGTACAGAGCAGAGCAGCACTGTCTGAGGGGCAGAGTGCACACAGCCACTCCCCAGCACCAGGCACTTCTTTAAGGGCTTCCTTGAGGGGTGGCACAGAAGGATGGGGGAGGTCAAAAGAATCCTTGAGTGTGAAAAACCTGCAGATATACAAGACATGTGCTGTCCCTGAGCTGGCTCCTGCGGAGCAGTCTCTGTGTCCCCACCTCTGATGGCCAGGGGGACATCACTGGTTTGGACACAGCTTCAGTTAAAGGAGTCCCACGCATTTGTTATCACAGATCCACAGCCAGTAGTCCTGTGTGGATGCCAGGAGCCTGTCAAGGTCACTCTATCACTCCCCTCCTC
>VYZQ01058606.1:0-12031 GCA_013400655.1 Mystacornis crossleyi | reverse complement strand
AGTACTCTTGTTTTTTACTACATATGATAATTCTTTTGACCTTGGTATTAGGGACTGATGCTGGATTATAGATATCTCAGTATAGGTTGCTTTTATTTAATTTATTTGTAAAGGACACTTCCCTTTGATTCATATGGTGCCTATTTCCTGTGACTATATTTCTGGATTTATACTCTTTCCATCTTGTCCTTTTCCCTTATTTTGTGTTTATCCTCTTCTTCAGCCTGCCTTTTTAAAGGGTGCTGTGATCTTGTTTGGCATCTGTACATGTGGTTCATTATGGTGTATAATTAAAATTGAGGTCCTTGTATGCTGAAGCATTTGGTGTCCTCTTATGTTGTCCTTTAAAGCAGTTTAATTACTGTATTGGGCTGTTGCAAGTTAGAATGACTTCTTCATTTTTATTTCATTATTAAAATTGTGAAATGAACTGTAGTTTCATTACATGTAAGTAAAGGATGTGGACATTCCCTGTGTATCTTCTGGCTTTCAGTCATTTTACTAGAAATGCTTCAATTTAGAGAATTCAAGCCAATTGACAGTATACTATGTATAATTATACAGTTTTTATATCTGTATTTTTACAGATGCTAATCTTGTATAGTATTAATGATAGGACTGGAGTATATTTTTAGATGAGATATATTTCACTGGAATTAGAATTAAGGGAAGATGTTTTGATAAGAAAAGTTCAGTTTCCCCAGCTGAGTTTACCTGCTTTACAAAAGAATAGTATCAACAATTGTAGTCACTTTATGACGAACAACCAGTTGCTAATGCTATTTGTGCCAGCTTAACACACCAATTATTTTATACTTTGGATACACAAAATCAAAGTGATATTTTTTAAAGGGCACTTTATCCTATCTTTTTGTAACATCCTCAAATGTTTGCCTTGAGATCAAATGGAATTTTTTTTTTGTGATTTCTGCCCTTTTAATAGGCCTTTAATTTGCATTAAAAGTGTCACATAAATGACAACTTGTATTTTCTGTAACTGACCTAGTAAAACCTAGCACATAATGTCTGGGAAAGAAGGTAAAGTGATTATACCTTCATCAGTTTCCAGAAAAGTAATTATAAACTCTATTCTCAAACTAAAATGAATGAAAAATAATTTGCTAAAATATTACCCTGTGTAACTAAACATTTCAAGCTAAATGCAAATGTTAAATTCAGAACTGTTACTCTGACTTACATTTCTTATGCTGAAGTGAATTGTGGAAGGACTCAAAAACTTGACTGATACTGCCTTCTGAATGGCTTATATTTGCTGGACTGGTGAGGAAAATTTAATTGAAAGGAATGCTTTTCTTGAGAAGACTTCTTTGAAATGGTGTCTTTCTTTCTGCCATGTCTTTCAAAATCATAGTCATACTTCCCTGTAAATCTCTTGGGTTTTAAATAATAATTTCCTATTTAATTAATATTTGTCATGTTGTCTGTGGTCTGTTTTTTTTTTTTTTTGAGCTGGCTGGTCTTGGTTTGTCTGCTCAGTGTGTGCTGGATCTAGTTCTGTCCATCAGTGATTGCTGCTAGAAACAGCGTGGGACTGGTTCTCATCTTGGTGGATATTGATGGAGCATTTGACCCTGGGACGTATAGGAAACTATTTCCTTATTCATGTAGCGTGGAGATTAGGATTTAAATACAACAAAAACGCTTATACAGAGGATGTATAAGTGGTACAGGGAGGGGAGCTAAGTTTGTAGCTGGGGTTTTGGGGAGGTAATCCTGGAGCACATTTTTGGGCTTAATCATGTTTAATGGTTTCTTTTAATGTGTTAGCTGGTAAAGTTTGCTGATATTAAAGCTAATTTGTCTAGCAGAGTGTTGCAGTGGGGTGGCTGCAACCTTCCCTGGGAGACAGCCTTGGCCCGTGGAAGAATCCAGGAGACGATATTTGATAGATGTTTTCAGATTTTATTCCCCCTTGCCGCACATGGCCGGAGCCTGGCAGGGACTCCGACAGTGGCCTGCCCCCTAGAACAGCTCTAGAACAACTCTCTGGGAGTCCCGTGGACACCCCCTTAAGTACAGAACTCCCGCGGGCTACATTCAAAGTGACCAATAGGGGACAGGATTTTGGGCACACATGACCAAGGGAACAGGGAGAGAGAAACCCCGTGCCCCAAGCATCCACTTATGCCCACCTCCCCCACAGGGGAGCACCTCTTCAGCAGAGCATCTGACAGATGGAGGATTGGGTGAGTCTAAGGATAACAGAAGGGTGGTTGATTGTAAATAGTTTGCAGTGCAAAGGAGTTAATACACTGTGGAAGAGGAGGAGGAAGGCATGAGACTTTACTGTCAGGAGGTAGTACGTCTGCATGAAAGACACATGAATCTGAGCGGATCGGATAGATACTGTGTGCAGCGAGTGGAAAAGAGCGATTTACGTGGTGCTGGCAAAATATTATACACACTGCGAACATGGCATGAAAGTCATCAAGGAAGAAGACCTTGAGAAAGGATGGGCTAAACGCTGGGATATGGTGAGCCTGGTCATCTCCTGGGGGGAAATGCTTGGAATTTCGCCTAGTATAACCACAGTAAAGAGAATAAATACCAGGGCTGCCAGTATCAAGGAATAAAGGCTGGAGAAGGAAAATTATTATTTCAGCTGAATGTCAATAGTCATGCCAAGTGCATGAGTATAAATTGGCTAGTACCAAGTTCAGACCAAATATTTGAAAAAATTTTACATTATATAATGGATGAGAGCCTGAGTGTAATATATAAAATTACTTGTTATGGTGTTTGGACACAACACCTGTGACACAGGAGGTCACTTTTCAGTTGTTTCTCCTCAGGAGAAATGTTGCTGGTGTTTCAAGCAGAGGTAAAATTCCTCAAGTTTTCCTTTAATTACAGATCTAATTAAGTCAGCTTTCTTGTGTTTTGTGGGGCTTACTGGCAGATTCACTTTTTTTTTGCTACACTTGTCTCTTAATGCTGTGAGTGCAACTTCAGTAGTTGGCTGTCATCTTTATAAATATAATAATTAGCATGCAATGCAGTTGAAAATTCAAAGGAGTAGTCAATCTGATTATGTACCACTTTGAGAAGAATTATATCTAGAATTATTCAGATAATTTATCTGAAATTCTGTAAACAGAAACAGAGGTCTGTCTGCAGTATATTCCTCTTATATCTTCCTACTATTTTTAATCCATTCAAAGCCTACATTATGACTGTACCACCAGAATGATGGGAATAAGCTCCATGTAGGTGAGTTATGGTTTATTCAGCTGTACTCAATTTTGGAGCATAAATTAGGGCAAACGGATAGCAATCCATCTCCAGAAAACTGCCCATGCTTTCTGTGTCTGATTCTTAAAGTTAGGGAACCCCAGGTGATGGATATCCCGTGCCTTTGTCCACAAGTACCTCTTTGCCTTTTCTCACCTTTTTTCCGGGTAATTTCTTGCAGCCATGTAAATTATTGGTGTCCACAGTGTCCTTGTATTTAACAACAAGGGATTGCTTTTTGGTTTTGAACTCCTGATGATTAATTTTCTTTTCTACTTCCTCATATAAGAAGCATCAAGTGACCACTGCTTGTTTGGGAATTTCACCCCTTGGGTTTTTTGGACATTCATCACAGTCCTGCCCTGCCCTTTTGTCTCATTTTCTCTTTTCTTGGAAGGGTTAACTCTGGAAACTCAAACAGTGTAGCCCTCTTAGAACACACATATATGAACTGGGTTTGAAGTGGGTTTGCTTATTTTGCCATATATTCTTTGCTGTAATCCAGTAGTACAGCCCTCAGCTTCCTGTGTTGTCCCCAACTTCTGCAATGGAACTGTGATTTTAAGTCACCTAATCTTCTGCAGTCCCATGATGGAGAATATGTAAGTTTCTGACTTCAGTGAGAGAAGTTTTGGATTTTCACCCATGGTGATTATGGCATGACCAGCTGAGACTGCTTCACCCATATTTCCTCTCTCTGTTTACATAGTCTCTTTAATGCCATGTATCTGCTGGGTTTGGAAATCACCTTTTGGGGAGCATTTGAATTCTGAACACTGGAATATTTTTTTCTCTGGGTATGAAACATTTGTTTCCAGTGATTTAAAGGAAATGCAAAGTGTACTGAATACATAACTGGAAGAAAACCAGTTAAGAATTAAGAACTTCCCTTGTGTGCAGTTTACGTCTATACATTTTATAGATGACTTAGTGCTGGGCCATTGCGTATAGTCAGACCTTTTTGTGAACTTGGGATATAATAGCATATTTTCAATAAAATTAAATGCACCCAAAGTACCTGTTAGCATAAGAATTTTCTCATATGTAGTCTGGTTAAATATTAATGCAAAGACTTTTGCCATTGCACATTTTTTCATGTGATTTTTAAAATTTGGTATTACACTTTTTTGCATAGTTTAAATGTAGAAATTTGATCATCATGCTGGCTAAGTAAATTGTCACATTTTACTGAAAATGTCCTGCACAGCGTATTCTCAGGACTGTGTGCCAGCAGCTATCTGTTCAGCATTTAAATAAAAGAATTGCAATTTTGCATTGGAAAGTGTGACAAAAATTGAACTCCCCTGAGAAGTTCTGTTCACTGCAGTGCACTAATTACATGTACTCTTTAATATGTGCTGGGACAATAGCAGCATAATGTTTCCCTCCACTAGTAGATTGGCCAAGGAATGTTAGAAATGCCTTTTGGACCTACTGACTTTTTAAATTTAATTCAGTATCTTGTTGGCCAAAAAAAGAAAAGCTGTGTGGTTTTATTTGGGTGTGTGCATTTAGAGAAATAACATTTAAAGATATCCTGTGTGTCACAGCAGTGGTCTTTATAGTGGGTAGTTGTATATGATGATGATGATGAATTTTTCAGCTCAAGTGAGTACTTTAGTCAAAGATTTGTTCTTAAACTACCAGATCATATCTCAGTTTAGAAGTGCTACTGTATCAGTTAATACAGTAAACTTAATACATCAGTACAGAAGAAATGAGATTTCACAAAAGCTTTTATATCTCTGTATAAATGTAAATGTATTTACTGTATTGGGATATTTCTGACAGCTGAGTCAGAGCTGAATTCAAAGAGACAAGAATTTAAATATACAATATAATCCCTTTATTTTAGCTTTGACTTAAATAAGTAGGTTTTTGTATACTGACTCAGAATTATTTTCTGAGTTTCTACTCTTCAAGTGAGTCCATTTGGTCTAGCAGCTCCCAAAGAAGAAAACTTTTTTTAGGTCCCAGCACAAGTAGCCACATATATCAACCAAAGTGCTCCTTTATGGATAATACTTGGCTTGCTTTATTTTCCATAACTTGTGAACACATCTTAAATACTGAGGGAGTATGTGTACACTTTTCTGCTCATGGATAGTTCAAGCTAAGAAGCATGTGGGTACATTCAGCTTTCTTCAACTGCACGTTGAGATTTTCATAAATTTTCTGAATTAGTAATTTTCAATAGGGACAGCGACTTTCCATGCTCTTGTCATTTGACTTAGGGATTCAGCACTTCTTAAAATTATGTAGCAGAAACGAAAGTGAATCAAATAGTGGATTAAACCTAAAAATTTCTCTGCCTTGTAATAGTTTACAGACCTTCAATTTATTTCAAAAGAAGTCTGTCCCTCTTCAGAAACATCCTTCCTATACCGTTGAGGGTGAAAGAGGGGCAGTCTGACTATGTCTTTTGGGCCATTTTCTTTTCTTTCTCTCACTGTTAGAGAACAGACTAATAAAGATCTATTGTTGATGATGTTTCTGTGATTTTATTTTGGGGCAAAAGTGCACTGTTTGGCATTTGGAGGCATCCTTGCAGAAGCTTTTGAATTTTTAAGCCAAGCGATTAAAGTTTAGGAGTTACTCCAGCTGTCTGATTAAGATTCAGTGGTTTTAGTAAATTTTATCTGAAGATAAAAGCTAATTCACAGCCTGTAGTAAACTAAAAAATATTATAGTAAATGACAGCTACTGTCTGCTGCATTTCTTACAAAATTTCCATTAACAGGATGCATTCTGTGTGAATTGTAGTCGTTTACAAAATATGACTTTAGAAACTCAATTAATTTATATTCTTTAATTTTAGATCTGAATTAAAAGCCAACCCATCTGTTTTAAATCACAATTATACATGATTTATTTTTGGTTATTGTAAAAATGTGTTGAATATTAAAAGACTGGAAAATTAAGAATCATATTGTTTCTTTATTCTTAATTATTTGTGAGCTATTTTTCTCACCCAGTGATAATTTCTTTGTCTCCTGGGATGTTTATTTTTTTCTTCTGTCAGGGACGTTGGCAAATGCTTTGTTGTGCTGGGGAAAAAATATTAAGCTTTTGATATTTTAACAATTGCATTGGGCCGAAGGTGCTGGCAGAAACTGGTCACCGGTACTCAGGGTCTTGTCTTCATCCTTGTCATATGGGAGCATTATAAATTATGTCTCAAAGTAGATGCTACTCAATAAATATTTAATATGTGATAGGTATTTTTGACTGAAATTACTTTTTCCCCTGAACAATTAATTAAGCTGTATTTTTTAGGTTTATGATGTGACTCTTTTATAATATCAAGGAATATCTGGATGCATTTTGAATGTCCGACCTGCACATGAATCACAGCTTATTTTTTTCTTTCTGAATGATGGAGAACTTTTTAATTCATCCATGACCAGAGTAACATTTCCCATTTTTGTTTTGCAGAGTCTTACATGTTGTGTGATCATCTCATATTTTCCAGATGTGTCCATACTTGGAATTTTTTAGACACCATCACTATTGACAACATTTTCTTTCTGCAGGGAAATGAGATTTTACATTTGCTTTCATCTTTAGAATTGCAGGTTGCTGTACTTGGGAAAATACATATAACAATTATCTGGTTTTTTTTTTTTTCTTACAAACTGTGGTGTCTTTTTTCTCTGGAGAAGGCATTCAATGACTTGAAAAAAGAGTAGTCACGCAGCTGTCAGAAAACTTATTTTCCACTTTTACTAGCACCAGGAGAAAAGTAATACACATTGCTGACATTGCAAGTATTGCATTGCTTGCATCTGCTTCATGGATTGTCAGGGCTTAGTTCTTTTACATAGAAAAACACATTTGTCTTGGAAGATGGGGGGGTGTGTGTGTGTGTGCACATTCACAGTCTCTATTGTTATCTTCCAGGCCTAGAAGCCAATAGGATTCCGTTTCAACTTGAAAACTAAGCTTTTTAAATACTAAAACTTAATTCAAAGCTGTAATTAATTTTTTATTTTTTGTGTAGACTGTTGTGTACTACATCATACAATACTTTATCCAAGGTTGAAGTCTCCCACTTGCAGTCCTGCTGAATGATGCTTCAACGTATGGATGGCTATACAATGTGGCCCAAAGGAATTCTGAAGAATTGAAATTATGTGCTGTGAATATTTCTTACATTTTTTTACTACTGGCAATGCTTCTCTTACATTGCATGATATTTTAACTGCTTAGGTTTACTGAATTGTCAGGTGTTGGGTTTTTATTTTGCAAGGTTCAGCTTAAAGGACTGGTGAAGAGTTTTCGGTGTTCTGTTCTTTAGCTGTACTGAATGCTGAGGAGTTTGAAATTCTCCTTACCGTTATGAAAGGTGGCATATAACTTGCTTTTAGACAATGTTCCTTTGTTACACTCTTGATTGATGTTCCTTATCTGGTATAATTCAGCTGTTTGTCTGGTTTCCTTCAAATAACACCTTCACAAATTTCCTCAACAGCAAGCTTGGAATGCTTAACAGAAGCAAAGAAGTCAGGTTTAAAATGTAAAACCAGAAAATTCTAAAAAATTGCTCTTTCTTTGGTGTGATACTACAGAGAAGAATTACATTAAATGTGGTTTAGAAAGAGAAGAAGGGGGGTATTTCTTGTACATCCTAATAAATAGACTTTTATCCTTTTTAGGAACAAACCTTGGCTCTCAGGAAAGAAGGGATAGGTGTTGTGTTAGATTCTGAACTGCCTCATCTCATTGGCATTGATGATGATCTTCTCAGTACTGGTATCATCTTGTACCACTTGAAGGTAAATACACATCTGTGTTTCCACAGCCTTTATATGCCTTGTGATTTTTACAGGAGAAAAATTATAGTATTGATTTGATATCTATATATAGTGCTCATTACGTTACTATGGTAAGGAAAGCTCTTTATGCTTCTCTGCTGTTGTAAGAAAAGCTCCTAAGAGGTTGTAAGTGATGAAATTAAAATATCTGTTTAGGTTTTTCCTGAGAACCAACTGGTTAACCCAGAGATAGGTGTTCCGTATTTTTATCTGTGTGTATTGGTTTGTCATTCATGTAATTATAAAGCTTGACCTTAAAATCCAAGTCTAGATTGTCTCAAAACTACAAAGGTTGTTCTGCACTGGACAGTTGAAACTTGAATTTGCTGATAATATTGTAAGATAAAGACTGTGAAAGCATTCTGAAAATGCTATGTGATTCCTTTTTTAAAGTATGCTTAAATATATAGTTCATTCAGGTTACCCTGAGAAAGTGGAAGGATAAATTATATTCTTGTGGGCAACGTAAGGAGATTCCAACTGGAAATAATGTGTGTTTCTCTCTTAATTAGGAGGGCCAAACGTATGTTGGCAGAGAAGATTCTATGACAGAACAGGATATTGGTATGGAATTTGGCATCTTTGTATTCTTTCTTCTTCCAGTATTCTAATATATGAACTAAGCTTCATATGTTTTTTTCCCCTTTTCAGTTAGTTGTTCTGTGATTTACGTATTATTTTTTAGAAAATATAAAAGCTGAATTGCATGGCATTCGCTTCAAAGAGCATGACTTCTAGCATAGCTTGTGGGCTTGAAGTATATTCATATACTTGTTACTAATTTATTTCTTGCATCTCTTGAAATAGCATCCTGTGAAAATACTGTTCTTTTTCATATAGCACCTGTCACAATTACTGTAAAATAATTCTCTTAGCCTTTGTATAATGACAGCATTGTTATACTATAGTACCTAAGATAGTCTTAGGATTTCAGATTTGAGTTAAAAAAATTCTGAAAGTTGTTAGAAATCTACTGATTTTCCTATTGATTTCTTACCAAAGCAACTAACTGCCGGATCTGGTCTGTCCTATCACATAAGTTTTACGTAAGTTCCTGTAAGGCAGTTTCATTAAGTAAACTGCATCCTTTAATTCTTGGGTGAGAATCTGAGAGTCAAATAACTTAGTTTGGTGTATTTTCATGGTTCAAAAGTTTCCTGGATTTAAATTACTATAATAAATTCTGTGAAACTACCAAACTTGTGATGCTTTGGGTTATTAAACAGTAGACATAATCATACATTATTTGAAGAAAAAATAGAAAGTAACATAACTGATTGATAAAAGCCCTGAATGTCATAGGACATAAGAACTTTGCTTCAGGCTTCCTTTTGTCTACAATGGCATATTACATCCTGTCTTTTCAGATTTTAGCACATTTGCCTTAAGGTCTAAAAGTTTTCATTATTACCTGGTGAAACTGGTAGAAGAATCTTTCTTTACAAATATGTGAATTATACTTTTCTGTTTTTTATTGGAAAGAAAGGAGCATTTGCTAATCAGGCATCAAATCACAGGAATAAAGAGCATTATACCAGAAAAAAATGGAAAACCAACCCAGCACACTTCTTTCCACTAGAATAAAACAGTAAATGTTTAAGGCATGCAGGATATGATAAAGGAAGGAAGAAAAGATTGTCCAGAATAAAGAGAAAATGTACTCTCCAATATGTAATGTAAATTATTATTAGCATGGTAATCTTACTGGTTGTGAGGAGTCTAATTATGTTACCTTATTTCTTTGTGTTTAGTTCTTCATGGCCTTGATCTGGAAAGTGAGCATTGCATATTTGAAAATCTCAATGGTACTGTGAACCTCATTCCACTGAATACAGCGCAGTGTTCTGTGAATGGTATTCAGATTACAGAACCCACACATCTCAATCAAGGTATTACCTAGCTTAATGTCATTTTTCAGACAGCCTCTTTCCTTCTTCCTGGCAACAGCACTGAGAAATATTCGCGTGTATATAAAGGGGCTATTATTTAATTAGTTTTAATTTCATGTCTTCTCAACTACCATCCAAAACCACCAGGAAAACCCTGTGAAAAACAAAGTTTTTCCTCCTGTTAGATTTTAAAAAGTTTAATAAAGGACAATAGGGGACAAAGATTATAAAGCAAAGGGGACAGTGCTGGGTGTTTGGCACTCAGCCAAAAGCACACCATGATTACAAGGTCCAAGCTTTACATAGTTTCATTATTGCATCATCCAAATACATATTCATAGACAATTAGGCATATTCATACATTTCTTCAAACTAGTTTGCATATCCCAGGAACTTTTTAGCATGGTCCCTCCTCTGATCTGCCTTTTTAGATCATGCGCAGGCATTTTNTACCATCCAAAACCACCAGGAAAACCCTGTGAAAAACAAAGTTTTTCCTCCTGTTAGATTTTAAAAAGTTTAATAAAGGACAATAGGGGACAAAGATTATAAAGCAAAGGGGACAGTGCTGGGTGTTTGGCACTCAGCCAAAAGCACACCATGATTACAAGGTCCAAGCTTTACATAGTTTCATTATTGCATCATCCAAATACATATTCATAGACAATTAGGCATATTCATACATTTCTTCAAACTAGTTTGCATATCCCAGGAACTTTTTAGCATGGTCCCTCCTCTGATCTGCCTTTTTAGATCATGCGCAGGCATTTTGGAGGGTCGTGTATCCTCCGTTTTGTGGTTCTAGCAGGTGACTGTTGCTGATAGAAATGTCTGTGGCAGGGATCCTTGTCATGCCTGCGCTTCGGATGTTATCCAACTAAGCAGGTGGTTTAATTATTGTAAGTTAGTTACGTTCTGAAACAGCTATACTAGCTATTTCACCATTATATCTAAGTTAGTTGCAAAGAAAATAAAGGCATCATTATATCTTTTTAACAAAAGCTACTTCTATAAGAATTAACATTATGCACATAGCATCCATTTTGATATTTGCGAAAAGCCAATACTATAATATTTATTTATCACAACCCCATTGTGTTTTTGTTGTCAAAAAATTGCCATGTGGTGAAAAGAGAATTCTTTTTTAATTTCAACCACTTCTGTCTTGCTTTGAAAGACAGGTGTCTGCCAAGGAAGGTGGGAACCTCCCTTGGAATGGAGAATATGACCCTCTTCTCTCTGAGTTATTATAAATTAAAATTAAGGGGCTTTCAGGCAAAGATATGGGAAAAGGAATAACAATTCTTTACTATGTATGGATAACAAGGCAAACAAACAACAACACCGGCAGCAACTACAAACAAAACCAGAAACCCAGTGCCAGCCTTCTCTCGGCTGTCAGGCTCTTTCCCCTTCGGTGCAGTTACGGTTATAGCCAGCAGGGGGCACTGATTCCCCCACAGCTGCAGGGTGTGCTGTAGGGTGAAGTCAGTCCTGTCTCTCTCCACGTGCAGGCTGGCCGGCGAAAGTCGGCAGTGGCAGGAACCTCGGAGCGGCGGCTGAAACGGCAGGGTGGGCTCACCTGCAGTAGCAGGCAAGAGGTAGCAGAAACTCCGTAGCTGTAGCAGGGGCCACAGGGTGTCCCAGCAGGCAGGGGCTGTGGGTTAGAGTGCAGCGAAAAAACCCAGAGCAGCGGCAAAAAGCGGCGGAGCTGGGCAGTGGCAGCTGGGCTCCGCAGCAGCAGCTGCCACATGCAGCCAGGGAGATGTGCCCGTCCCAGTCTTTTCCCCTGAGGCACCCAAACAGATGGCAAGGGTCCTTTTCTAGTGAGGCAGGGTGCCAATAAGGTCCCAGTTCAATGGCTGCTCTCATGAGCAAAGGCTCACCCATGGCAGGAGAAACAGGGCAGGGCAGGGCTGGGCTCCAGCGGCTGCAGCGAATTCCACCTCCCCCCACCGCCCCCCCAGGCAGCAGCTCTACCGTTCTCTGAAGTCAAGAGAGCAAGAGGGCTAGGAGATGAGTCCAGCCCCCTCTTCCCCAGCCCAACCCTCCTGGTATCTCTGCCCCTCCAAGAGA
>VYZQ01058603.1:0-21152 GCA_013400655.1 Mystacornis crossleyi | reverse complement strand
TCAAATAACCTTATTGATCTTGTAGCTCGTCTGCAGACCTGCTGTCATGGAGATCTTCCTGATTTCATTTTGGCTTTATGAAATACCTGGGATCACTTTTCAACTCCACTTTAAAAGTTAAGCACATTCTCTTCAGATCATAATTTCTCCTGAAGCCATATTTATTTACTTAGAGCATATTTACATGATTAGAGCATGAGGAGAAATATGGCTGTGAAATGTGAGTAGGGCCAAATTCTCTGCAAGTTGACTGCTATCAGGACTGTAAATCCTGGAGAAAATACTATGGATTTGAGGTGGGTAAGGAAAAATAAATTCTCCTAAACAGTATGTTTCTTCTGGGCTAACCAAATTCATGTTTTATTCATAAAACACATAATATAATGCTTGAATGTAGAACATTATTTCCCTGGAGCCAAAGTCTTCAGTATATGTCAAGACACAGGAGGAGGGAAGAATACAGAACTGCACATACTCCTTTTCCACCTTCCTGTCCTTCCCCTCTCCCGAGTGTTTTTGGAACTGTATTTTGGGATCAAGTGAATCCCAAGCACACTGTCAATACAGAAATTCTCATATAGGAATTGTCCTTCAGACAAGCAAGTAATCAGCCTGTTTGCATCCAGACTACATCTGTGTAGCCTGCCTTGGCAGGAAAAGCTCCAGTCAGCCAATTTATAGATCAGCTTTTTCCAAGGTCCCTTGCAAAATGTGTCTCTACAGGAGGTGGGTACTGATCAATCACCAGGACATAGATGTGTATACCAGGAGCTACTGCAGGGGTTAGTTGTACAGAGGAGACTTATTCCAGTGGTGGAGTTCGGCCAAATTAGGCCACTGTTTACTTCTGCACCTCTAACTGAGGCACTCAACACTTATGAGTTACAACATTGTTTTGTTAATAGCTGAAGTGAAATAATCTTTAAAGTTGTTTTCTAATATTATTTGATCAACATGAAGACTCACTTTTCAAGGCATCAGTGGGGGTGAGATCACATCCCATTTCCTCCCACTGGTTCCACTAAGCCATTTTTCCCTCATCTGGCTGGCTGTTTGACACTGAGACCCTAAGCCAATCCCCCACTGTGGTTTTACCAGTGCCTGCTCAAAGCAGATCCTTAAAATAAGCAGAGTTTGCTGCCAGGCACCCAGTACCCCAAGCCACCTACAGGTGTGTGAGTTTTGGTGTAAAATTAAGGGGTTTTTATGAGAAGGTGTCAAGGTCTCAACAACACAACATTAGGTGTGGTACAGGGCCTGAAGATTTTGTATGACCCAGAACTGCAGCCCACTGCAGATCGCTCTGGGTGTAGAGGCAGAGCACTCAACTTTTGCCTGATATCTAGAACCAGTTGAGTCCAGCACAGCCTCTTCACGGCCAAGTTTCAAGTCTGGAACTATTTCTTGAGTACCATCAAGGATGCAGCTGTCAGGAGGGGAAAATTAGGTTGATTTACCCTTGGAGCATGTTACACTAATTCAGGAAATGCACACAAAGGACATGAGAAACAAACATCAATTAGAAGAAACATGAAAATATCTTTCAGCATCTGCCCTGCCCTTTATTATTATTCCAAGTGCATTCAACCAATCATTCCTTCAGTCTGCTTCATTATTAACAAATTGTAAAATAAATACGGAATATTTTTATCTTCCCATTAGCAATGCTGAATCTCATTTCCTTGTCCAGAAGATTTCCAAGACTGCCACAAAGGAAAATGTTCTGTGGTGGACACCTCATTCAAAAATATGTCTTTGAAAGAACATAAGGCTCAATTTAATCCTTCTAATTTTTAGAAAAATAAGAAAGATGTTAATGAAATGACAGAAGCATTTTTATTAGGGTATATTCATTTTGAACTGAGTATTGAAAAGGCACAACAAACCATTTAGTGAAACACCACAGGAGTAAAGAAAGAAGGAAGAAAATACAGGCAGTAAGAGCTTCTTTTGTTTATGGTTTGAACATGCTGACAACAGTTATTAAGGTATTAATACTGAATAACATTATGCTTTCAGAGGCTGCATATTATGTGGGAAAGAAACAGGCTTCTCAGAATCTATTTTTACCCCATTTCTAGGTGATACAGAGTACACATATTCAGGACATCAGAGATTATATCTACAAAGCTCCTGACGTGAAGAGGAGCTGTGAGCACATTAGGACCTTGATCATGCCGTGGGCCCTGCAAGCAGCCGCTGTGTAGCCTGCACAAGGAGGGTCTGTGCTAAACCTTTGCAGGATAGGTACCTCTGTGTGCAGGAAATTAATTTTCTTCCCTTTCATGTGGATTTCTAGTGGAAAACACAATGCAGACAAAGTGGGAAAGCTGAAGAAATTTTTCTCTGTATAAGTGTATCTAATTAGTAGTCAGCAACCACTCTCCACCCCATATCCACCAGGGTCCTTTGTCTACTTCAGGTGTCTTTTTTTTCATAGGGGATTAAGGAAGGAGAGTCCTTGTGCCAGAAAAAGAGTGAAGCAAACACAAAAGGGAATTAATGCACAGTTTTCAGAACTTAATTCAGCTGTTGAGTGATCATGCTCAGACTAACATCTTGCTCCTGTTGAATGACCGCTCCCTGTATAGAGTGCTTACTCCTCATGTCTTAACAGACAAAACTTTGTAAGGAAAACCTTCTGGTAGCCATCCTGCTCTGACATATCAGCTCATTTTTACTCATATTGTATAGATTATATTTACCTTTGGGACCAGCATAAATAGATTTCTGAGCATGTATTTAGGTTTAGGTGTTGGTATTATAATGTCTTCTCAGCTGGCTGATTAGTGTTTGCTTACACAAGGGTTGTGTTGCCACTGAAATGTTATAACAAAACAGACAACCTGCACCCCTGAGTAAGCAATTTAACAGATAAGAAAAAGATGGATTCTAGTATATTTCATTCCATAAACTGAAAATAAAAATAATAATGAAGTGGTCTGTAATAAAAAAGAGACTAATTACAAATATTACACCATTGATTTGAAGGACTGTAATTTTAGAGAGGTGCTTTCAATTCTGTCAGCATTATAGATCCTGAAAATGAATGCATTCTTTCAGCAATACTGTCTTCCAAAAAAACACCTCTCATTACTTGCAATATTTTGAATAAAACTAAGGTAGCACAAAACTTTAAGCAGATGGCTCAATGACTTTTTCTTTACTAATCATAGTAATGGAGGCATCTACTTCATATTTTATTGCATTTTCAATGGGTATAGAAAATTTCAGTCTGATAATGACCTTTGTACATCATGCTGCAAATTGATTTTGATGACCTTTCACTCTTAGATAATTAGGCTTCATGCACATTCATCTTGTTCACATTGCACTGCGACTGTCTACTGCACTGGACTCTGCAAATTTCCCCCTTTCCCGCATATTGCCTCTCATTTTTCATCACCAGTTTGTTGCTGTTGGAGAACTTAGTATTTTTTTCTTAAAAAATTGCATTTTCAATTTAGCTTGCCTTTTACATCATAAAATCATAGACTCATTAGGGCTGGAAAAACCTCCAAGCCTCATCGAGTCCAACCTCTGACCAAACACCACCATGACAATTAAACCATAGCAGTGAGTGCCATGTCCAGTTTTTCTGGAACATTTCCAGGGATGGTGATTCCACCACTTTCCTGGGCAGCCTGTTCCAATGTTTGACAAACCTTTCAGTGACAAGATTCTTCCTGATGTCCAACCTGAACCTCTCCTGACACAGCCTGAGAGACCACAATGTTAAGAGTTGTGCTATTGTTGAGATTTGGCGTGAAAAGGGTGAAAATAGTTTTCTCTCTATTCATAAAAGAAAACTTTAAAAAATAATTTCTCAAATAGTCTTCTACTCATTTCTCTGCCTCCCTCAGGTATACTTCCTCCTCTAAATTAAGTCTTATCTGGATGGTTCAGTGATTCAGCTTACGATATCATTCAGTCCTCCACAAACTCCATATACATTACATCATAATCACTGCAGAGGACACTGTGATAGCCTAGAAAAGGCTGATTTCCAGAAGGGAAAAGGCTCCCACCCCGGACAGAAACATAGCATAGAGACATAACACATGAATGCAGCTGTCTGTAGTGGAATATTTTTCCTTAGGCATCAGCTTCCCTAAAAATAAATGTTTTCTAGGAAAGTGCACCTGTTACACTGAGATATAGTTAAGTACATATTCAATATGCTCTGTGAATGATTTAGAAAATTTCTGAATGTGAACTGCAAAAAATCACATTGTTAAAAAGCAGACATACTAGAAGGTAAAATATATTAAGTCTTTCAGTTGAAAATTATAAAGGAATTAAAACCCTTACGTTAGACTGCAGACAATTACTTAATTCTAAACACATTATTCTAATCAGGGCTTTTTTCATCTTTTGATAACAAAAGTTGGTCATATGTTTCATGTTCAACAACTTAATACTGGTAACAGATATAATAGAATAGGTGTTGTATCTAGATTAATAAATATCAACAAGTCAGTCCTGCATCAGGAAGGAACTCTACGGACAAATCAGCCAATGAATTAATGTGGTTTCTTTGTGTGCTTGCCTTACAGACCTGAATAGAGGACATGGGTCTGCAGTGCCAGAGTTCTGCGGCCAAAGCTAAAGGCAAAGCCTTTTAATCCAATCTGTCATAACCAAATTGATACGCAGGTGCAAAAGAAGATGAAAAGAAAAAGAAACGAGAGAGAGAGAAAAGTAAGCAAATCATCCTGTTTGTTTCGTAAAAGGTTAGCAAGTTTCAGCTCCCTGTAAAAAAAGACAGAATTGTTTCTGCTGACATGCTCTGATATCAGTACCAGTAAATTCTATTAACTTCAGTCCAACAAGAACATTTGTGTTTTCTGCTAGGAAAAGAAAACTAGAGCAGGAGATGAAGATCTCAGAGGGTAAGAACCTTAAAGCCAGTCATACTTCACAGTACATTCATATTGATATATTTTTACTATTAATTTTATTGTTGTGTTTGTCAGCAAAGGAAAGCTCCAAGAATGGAAGAATTCTGGAACGCAGCCAGAATGTGTTTACTGTCTTAAAAGCAGGATGGAAAAGAGCTTTCTATGTTTCTTGTTGCATGAGATCCACAAGGGCAGGGACTTTGTGTTCTTCTTTATTCTGTACAGCTATCAGCACAGTGTCAGTTCCTAATAAATAATAAATAAAATAATGACTTGAAGAACATATAAAAAGATGACTGGGGAGGACATATTAAATTATTCATAAATGTTCCCAACAATGTCACTTTCCAATTAAAGTGTCATCCTTTCGTCTGTGTGGGTGAGACAACAACCTTCATCTCACACAAACGCAACAGCACTAAGAGCAGAAGGATTTTGTCATATATTAGTACCTAGGGTGTGATAAAACATTTAGAAAAGTTTTCAGAACTGGAGCTTTTCTATAATTGTCTTGCCTACACCACTGAAATTCCAACCATTTTTCTCAAATGAAATATATGAACTACAATTTGTCAAACAATTTATGTAACAGTTTGAATAAAAGCTCATAAACTACTTGGTAGTTCTCTTTTTTTACTGAGTCCCACTAATCAGAAATAATGTTAAATTTATTAAAGGCTACTTCACTATCAGTTTCTCTCTATTATGAATCTACTGAATTAGGTTCTAAGGGATTGCTTCTGTCCTGCCTTGGCTAACCAGGAGCAGCGTGAAGGTCGTGTCAGCAGTGCAGTCTAGTTCATGCCCCTGTTATCTAAGGCCAGCTTATTCACACTGTATATTAGATACAGTGAAGCATGAGTTATCCCACCAGCCTCTGTACTCTACAGTGCAGACTTCCCTACAGGCACTGTCATGACTTCCCTGCCTCTGCCATGACCACTAGGACTAGGATAACCCATGCAGAGACGGGGGTACTCTGCATCTCTCCCTCTGGTCAGAGGTTTCCTCGGTTCCCACAAAGAAAATGAGCAATAGGGTAAGAAGGCAGGAAAAGCAGATGAAACGCATCTGTTACTCCAACCCTAAGGAAACTGTTCAGAGCAGGATGTTGCTGCTCTTCTCCAGTGGTTCTATTCTAAGTCTTGCAGAGTTAGTGTGGTTCTCATAGTTACAGCACTGGGAGCCGTGAAGCAGAATTACAATAAACACGAGATTCATTGCAATAAATAGAAACTTTCTGGCTATCAGATACACAAAATTTGGAACACTAAACTCTGAAAATGCAAATACAGAAAACAAAACAGAGCAGTTCGAAATGCATGCTAATAAATCTCATGATTCCTAAACACATCTTACCTGTACAAAGACAGGTGGCAACTTGGGCTGCCAGCGCTTAGGAAGGATTTCTGGTGCTCAATGACTGTAGGCCAAACTATCTTTCTTTTCTTCTCCCATTTGTTCAGAGACTTTGGACTAAGATGCAAAATTTCCTAACAGCAGTGCTGTGCTCATTTGAATGTATGCTCCCTCATTATAGGTATATCATCTGTGTAAAACTCATTAGTTCGTTATATAGGCAAGTAAATACAGGTCTGCATAGCCAAGTGAAGAAATATCACTAATAGCAGTTTGATTTAATTGATAATAAGTGTGAAATAAGCTGTTGACAAATTTCAAGGCTCAGATTTTTATTTATTTTACAGCTAAAAGTAATGATGAGATTTAAGCATGTGTCAAATCTCTATAAAATGTTATGGATAGCACAAGTATGCAGAATATTTCCCAGATCCTCTCATTTATTTATAGCTGAGATGATGGACAAAGCCTTTATGCTGGCTTCTTAGAGCATACTGCACAATCATTTCATTCACTTTCATGTCAACAAGCTTTGACTTGATAAATTTCAACAGAAAAATGCTGGGTAAAGCACTGCTGACCTGCACGATTCATTTTGCAGCAATTTTCTTGAGGCTGCCTCCAGATTGACCTGCTATCTTCCTCGTCTTCTTATCATTTTCCCATCTGGAAAAGTCTGAGTCATGGTGGTACACTGGGGAGTAAGTGATCTGAGGCTGCTGGTGCATTCAAAGGTCATTAACAGTCATAACTCTTAAAATCACCACCCTCCTGCAGACAAGGTTAATAGTAGTCTATAGAATTGGTAGAGAGGTCAGTAGTTAACTTTAAGTAGTATAAATACCAAGTGAATTTTTTATTTTCTTTGTTACCTCAGACATAAACCAAGAATTGAATGTTTTAGAGGCTGCTACTGAAGATTATGTTGAAAACATGGAAATTAAACCTTTTAGGCCTTAATGGCCAGTGAAAGACATAATTCTCTACATATACTTTGGATTAATTTACCAGTTTTTCTTCCTCTAAACCTGAAATACATCTGTATTTTCACAGTGCCTGACAAGTTTGATTAATATGGCAATTATCTTAGCAGTCAAGCCCAAGGATTTTTAATCCAAAAATTTGAAGACTTCATTTTCAATAGAGAGGAAAACTCTACAAATCTGAGAAAGACACTCATTGGTAGAAAATCACTTCCACACGAGTCAGTTCAGTGCTGTAAATTAAAAACGAAAAGAAAAACCAACACCCCCATCCCCTACCCTCCAAAACCAATGCAGGAATTAAAAATAATATCAGACTTCAATGTCTAAACTTCTTAATTAGTCTTTTGCTCCCTAAATCTTTTCTGTTCCCAGAAAAGCTTTTTGGAAAGAATAGGAGATGCTGGGGCTAGATATAATGAAGTAAAAAAAGGCCCCTTGCTGTCACTTTAGACAAATGCTAACAATGATGGATAATCTAGAAAAGTAAGAAACAAACAAACCCCCTAATTTCTATAAAAAAGATACAAAAATGAGCATCTAAGTGGGAATAGATAATAATTACAGCCAGTCAGTAAAAGAAGGAATAAATAGTTCATCATAATAGCAAAAACATACACTAAGTATAACTGAGTGATAATAACTGTTGTTATTATTCTCAAAGTAGGTAAAGTACCTGATAATTATATTTCCGGTGGTACAGCAGTTATATCCATAAGGGTGCATGTGTGTATGTATACACATACACACATGTATGAGGCATGCATATCAATGAGAAATATCAGTGCTGAAATGAAAGAAGTTCACACATTATGGTGAACTAATTACGCAGTTATGTTTGGAAAATTCATCTTTTGTTGACGTGAAAAGTTTAGGATTTCAATATTTAAAATCCTTTAAGTGGGTGACACTTATTAAAAAATACTTTGCCTCAGGAAATATAGAATTAAAAAATATTTTGCCGCAATCTATAGCTATTTGTAATACTCATATTTGTAACTGCATTCTACTCTTTTGTATCTATAGAACTCACTTATCAAATTTGGAGTAGTGTACTTTACAGGTGTATGAGAGAATAAAGCTTAATATACCCCAGTAAGTCCTTTGTAAATTTTAGGCAGTTTTTTGAGACTTCTTTTAACTCTGCACTCTCCCTGAAGTCCTGAATGATTTGGTGAATTGCTGAGTTTGTGGAGCCTTTCACTCTGGGTCGCTGATGAGATTCAAGTTGAAGTCAGCAGTGGACCAAGAATCACTGCTATCTGAGGATGAGCTCTTCTAAAATGAGTTAGTAACTTGAGCCAGTTTTCTTTGAGGCAAGGGTGACAAGCACCATCTCAGCTGACCATCAGATCTCAGCTGACAATCTTTTGGTTCAGTCTTAGCTGAAAAGATTGAATATCTGACCCACAGACCAATCACTCCAAGTCAGAGGGAAACAGTACTCAAGCTCCATTAAAAGTGCCAACCAACTATTTCTCTTGTGTAGAAAAGATTAATTTGTTTTCCAGAGCTTTTCATCTCTACTGTATTCATGAAGACTATGAATGAAAAAGAGAATAAAGGATTTATGTGACTGTATAGTCAAGCTGTCATTAAGGAAACTTTCCAAGAAAGGAGGGATGTTATCTTGTCTTCTTGTTCTGATTGTCTGGAAATTAATACACCCTGATTTGGCAAAAAAACACCAAAAAGAAATTATTTAATCTTTAGAAACTGATGTAGCTGTAAAGGAGACACTGATTTTGCTAAGTCCTGTAAGGCTGTCTCTCCTTTGAATATGAAATCTGTAATTTTTTAAACTGAATAACATTTTCCAATAATATTCCTCACTACAACTGTAGTGTTACAATTTCCTGCATTATTTACAAGCAGCTTTAAACAGTCTGTGCTCGTGGTGACAGTGACCTCTGTGAAGTGATGGGCAGTTTCTGATTTGTTTAAATTTCTTTTCAGCTGATAAGGGAACTGTACCTGTATATAAAAATACATGCATTAAGGGATTCTCTTTCTGTTGGGGGTCCTTCTCAAATAAGGCTTTTCTCTATATTTATATAATCCCCTTTTCAAGGTGTCAGATGATCTGGGTGATTTCTAGTCCTGATCCCCTTTTCTCCCAATCAACACTATTTGCCCCTTGCCCATAACAGCTATATATCTAAAAATGCTGTCTACCTCAGTTTAATCCCATTTCAGCAGGCTTTAACTGGTAAAGCCTGTAGTGGTGCTTTATGTTATGTTTTGTATTTTATGTTCAGTTTGTATATTGTACCCCAGTTGGTTTGTTCCATGTTCCCCTCTACTTTTCCCCCTAATGGTTTGTACCCTGCATGTTCCTCCCAAAAGGCGTGTCCCTTGCTCTCTCCCCTCCTCGAGGAGCCTGTCTGTCATCTTGGGGCCCAGCCTGGTCTCTGGAAAATTCCAGGCTGAGCATCAAGTGATAGGCTGAATCCCCAGGAAGTCCCTCCTCTCTCCTGTGGACTGGATCCCAGGAGTGTCATTCACCCCTTAAACCACCCATGCACCCTTCCCATTGGTCCTCCCTATCCTCCTGCCCCTCTCTCCGCGCCCTCCCCCCCTTTATAAGTGCCTGTTCGGGCGTTGTTCAGGGCTCTCTGAGTTAGATTCCCCAGGGTGAGGAGGTCCAGCCAGGGCTTCTAATAAACTTGGTCAGCAATCCCCTCATAGAGTCCTCTCTTACTTCTCGCGATCGTCGCCTATGTATCGGTGTGCTCAGCACAGGAGTGAGTCCAAAGGATACGTGGAGAAGAATCCCACGGGATTGGTGAGGTCTGCCCGCAGACCGAACCGTACCCGCCCCGGTGTCGGCAGGTGACAGGGAGCCGGGTCACCAGAGGGATAGCTCCGGGTGGACACTCACCGCGACAAAAGCCTTTTAATTTACTAAATAGGGGAATTTCAGAGCTATGAAATAAAGCCACATTCCTATGAATTAGTCGTCTTCACCTGATCTGGGTGGAAGTTATTCATACTTCTTTAAAACAGTATCACTGGTGGTTCACTAGTTTGTTTCTCCAAATTCCTAATCTACTTTTTCTTTTTTTTTTTTGTCAGTACCCATGCAAAACAAACCATGCGTGCAAAGCATATTTTTTCACATGTAGGATTTTGTATAGTGCAAAATTAACTACTGTTCACTAGTTGCCAGTCTTGACTTGGGTACTTAATGCTCAAGCTGACTGACTGGTTTTCCAGGGTTTCAGCTCACTGGCTGAAATACAAAACTGTTGATTGCTGCAGCACAGGATCAATCTGAAGCCTCTTATTCTGCAAAGCACTTACACACGCAACTACTTTTATATATGTGGGTAACTATAACATGCGCAGAATATCCTCCCATCACCAAGTCTGAGTCTGAATCTGCTATTTAAATGATTTTTTAACCTTAATTAAAAAAAAGTTAATTTCTTATCTCTGGTCACTTAGCTGTCGTCATGGTTTGACACTGGCCCAATGCCAGGCCCACAGCTGGGCAGAGGAGAGTAAAAGAAAAAAAAGCTATGAAAAAAAAAGTTTTCATAAAAAAAAAAAAGTTCATGAGTTGAGAAAGATAATGAGAAGCAAAATAAGCCCTTAAAACACCTTTTTTCCGCCCAGGCCCTCCCTCCTTCCCACCGACCGCACAGGGAGTCAGGGCATGGGGGTTTTGGTCAGTCCATCACCAGGATTTTCTTCTGCTGCTCCTGGAGAGGAGTCATTCCTGTGCTGCATTGTGGGGTCCCTCCCACGGGAGACAGTTCTCTGTGAACTTCTGGCCTGGGTCCCCTCTCCCGAGCAGCAGCCTAACCGCCCCTGCTGCAGCCTGAGCCCCTCCCACGGACACACAGCCCTCCCAAAACTGCTGCGCCGTGGGTCTCTCCCCACGGGGTGCAGCCCTTCAGGGACAGGCTGCTCCAGCCTGGAAGCAGGGCCCTCTGTCTCCATCGGGTCTCCCACTGGATCACAGCCTCCTCCAGGCATCCACCTGCTCTCCCCCATGGGCTGCAGGTGGATCTCTGCATTCCCTGTGGATCCCCATGGGCTGCAGGGGGACACCTGCTTCACCGTGGTCCTCCCCACGGCCTGCAGAGGAATCTTGGCTCCGGTGCCTGGAGTACCTCCTCGCCCTCCTTCTCCGCTGACCTTGGTGTCACCATGTTATTTCCCTAACATTTCTCACCCCCTCCTCTTCTCTGACTAGAAGAAAAAAATTGTGTGACCTTTGTATTGATTTTCTTCTTAAATATGTCATCACAGAGGTGTTACCAACCTCTCTCATTGGCCAAGTTTTGGCCAACACCGTGTCCATCTTCAGAGCCATCAGGGATTGACTCTGCTGGACATGGTGAAAGCTTCCAGCAGCTTCTCTCATGAGCCACCTCTGTGGCCCACCCTGCTACCAAAAACCTGGCCGTGCAAAACCAATACAGCAGTGAATTTTAATAACTTATTGGGTATGATAGGCAAAGCATGTGTTCCATGCTACTGTTTATATTTGCACAGAAATATGTGCTTCTAAAGCTGAAGTCTCTGAAAAGCAGTCCATCTAAAGGGCCTGCACTACATGCTGAAGTGTGTGTTTGCTTAAAAAAAAAATTTCTGTGTTATAAAATTTATATGATATGGCCTCATTGGATGACTTAACAGGAAATGTTGCAAAAATATGTTATTTTATCAAATGCATTTTTAAATTACTGTTAATCAATCTGATGCAGCTAAAAGGCAGGGAGAATGGGACGGAGAGGGTGACTCATGTAGAATTAATTTTGCCTTCCAGAGATCCCCATGGCTACTCAAAATTCAACCTATTGTGGCTGTTCTACAACCAAACACTTGATGCACTTATCAGTGTCAAGAGTGGAGCTAGGGAGGTTCACAAAATGAGGCTGAAAGGCCTTGATCATGCCAGTTGGTCTCCAAGTTTGGCTCGGTGTAACAAAGGAAAAAAAAGAAAATAAAAATAATAACAGCAATAAATAGAGAAAGCAAAAGAAAATCAAGCAAGTAAACAAAAAAGAATTAAAGCAAGAAAACAGAACACCTGCAAATATTGTTCCATCTAAAAACCAGCTTTTTTCTTTTGGTTGCTTATGTCTTATTATTCACTATTAAGTAATCAAAATATTCGAGCAGTCCTGTAGACTCCAGCCAAAGGTTCCTCAAGGGAAAATCTCTTTAATGTCTTGAATAAATAACGATATTTTCTTTTAATTATTGTTATTATGCGTTGTAGTAGTATGGTTCTATAAGGCAAAACACCACTAAAAATATGTATGCAAAATCTGTTTCTTCCTACAAGCTTTCGGGGCTGCTGTTCTTTCATAGAAGACTTCATGGAAATAGAAAAAATAATAAATTGAAGAATTTCTAGAAAAGAACTGTATAAGCATTTAATGTTCATGAATTAGAGAGATTTATTGTTCTTAGCACAATCATTTGAGAAGCAGCCACAGAAGCATGGAAAGTATTATGCAATAGCTAATGTTAAGATAAAAAAGAAATTTCTAACTTAAGCACACTGTGGTTAATGATTAAAATACTATTTACTGTTTTAAGTGCTATGTGTACCCATATACATATATATTAAATGTGTATACACATATATATTAAATGTTTACAGGTGGACAGTTCTCCATTTGGAAGTTCTCATCAAATTCTTTGTGTTAAACATTAGTGTCAAAGGTTAAGAAAACCCTCCATGAACTGAGTAAACTATGTGTTCAAGTATTCTTTTTTAAAGTTCCTGTTGATAACTGCTAGATCTTTCCAGATCTTTGGTTCACGCTTTGGTAAAAATACCACAGACTAACACAGTTATGCAGTCAAAGGAAGTTTAATGGAGAATAAAAGAATCCAAAGAATTCAAATATCCATAAAGACCAAAAATCCAAGCATTATTGGATTCAAAAGATGCAGCCTCCCAGATGCTTCACAAAACCCTGAGATTTACAGCTTCAACTGCTCGTAATTTACTTTGGCTTGTTTTTTATACAGAGTTGTGTCTACCTTGTACAAAGCTGCAGAAAAGGTATATGATTATACACTCACTGGGACAAGGTAAAAAGGTGTGGTATAAAATGAAAAATAACTGGAATCTTTTTTGCAGTATACAATTGAACTAATATTTCTTCTTGCATTAGTTAAATTCACTTTCTATATTGTTTCAACTTTCTTTACCTCTGCACCCTGGGATTTGGCTGCAATAGAAGTACCAAGGAATTCAGTTATTCTCACCTTCTTTCCATGTGACTCTTTTGTCATGGAAATAAGGCAAGCTTTATATTTTTGAAAATTTGGAGGCTGATTTGAACCCAAATCTCTTTGCAACTTAACTGCTTCTGGTAATAACAGAAAGGTAATTCAGCAGCTGTTCCTGCATCTCACAAGCTGGATACCAACCTGCAAAAGAAAGGTATTAAACCTATCAGTAAAAGTTACACCACAGGGGGACATGGTCCCCTGGAGCCTGCCTTTAACCACTCTGAAGCTCAACACTCTCTGGTGGTGATCCTGTACATACACATACACAAATGTGACCTGTCTTCACCCAGCAGAGGAGCCGTGCCAGCTGCACGGTGCTTGTGCAGGATCTGTTTCATAGGAGATTGGAGGAATTCAGGGCCAGAGTATAATGTCTGGCAACTAGCCTTGGCTGACAAACAATTGCTTGAGCAACTGTTTCAGTGGCAGTTCTGAATTTAAAACATGCCTCATAAGGACCTGATCACAAATTCATTGTCCTGAAATTTGAAAGTTATTCAATGCCATCCCTGGCATTTAAGTAGATAATTTTTCCAGAACAAGAGTTTGAAGGCAGCTGAGTCCAGCCTCATGGTTGACATTCGGTGCTTTTAACTAAGCTGCTGCCTCTCATCTTGAATGACATTACATATCACTCATCACTACCTGTCAGAAGTTATATCAGTATCTATATAGTAGCTGTTGCATTTCCTGGATGAAAAGTCTCAATGTTTACCTTTAAAATGTCAATCCTACTGCACTCCTAGCATTCACAGGCCTGTTTATCAGGCCTTATTCTCCATTGCCCTGAAGATGTATTCAGAATAAATGAAGGAAGCAGGACAATTTACTAGGAAAAAGCTGTAGCCAAAGTCATCTACAAGTTTCAACTCACTGGCCATTTCTCTCAGTGATCCTTCTTGTGGTCATAGCTCTTTACTGTGATTTACCATTTAGACTTTGTGTCATGGAGACTGATACAAATTTGATAACAGATCTTCTCAGCTTGGATTTAAAGGTGTCAGAATTTTTCCACTTGGGTAACTGCAAAAAGGCAGGAGTCCAAAAGAGTGGTGTGGCCATCTCCGTTCATGCTCTCTCCCGCAGTAATAGCTGTATTCAGACAGTACTATACACTGTACATGGTGCAAATCAAGAAATCATTCTAATCATCAGTGAAGGCATTCAAGATGCATGACTGACATCTAAGGCAAACAAAGGTGCGAAGAAGGAATGGCTGGGGTGTGGTGCCCCATGACCTGCAGAAAATTTCTAGATGAGCTTGAGACAATCAATTTCCTTACCTCCTCAAACATTACTGAAACAGTCTCCTATAAATAAAGTGAACATGACCTTCTGATATCTTGCCCTCAGATTGTATTGCACACCTCTGAATATGAATATTTTGGATGTGCTACTGAAGAAACTACAGCCTGACTTGACACTCTTCTGGTCATTGCCACAATGTTTGTGATCCGATCGTGGAAGGGTGCAGCAGATCATAGGCATCATAATCCTTAATGTTAGTGTGTTAACTAGGTACTGATGATTTGGAAGTCATCATCATCATTCTCTGATAACAGTTCTTCTATCTGATTTGTGTTATTCCTAGAAAATAAATGAAAAATTTGCTTGCTTTTGTGACATAATTAGTAGAACAAATATTGTATCTCAGATTTGCAAAATAAGTTGAAGAGTAAAACACACCTTAAGAACAAAAAAGTCTTAACAACAATAACTTTCACAAGATATCCATGCAAAAATCCATTGCATTTGCGTTTCAAAAGAAGTGTCAATATTTGAAGGAAACCCATAGATACAGAATGTGGCATCTCTGCTCTATAGCCTATTGTCTATGGCAGAATGTTTTGGGTCTCCCAAAGAGGGCAAAGAATAGAGGCAATCAATGATAACAAGTGAAAAATTTTAATTGTTAATTACTCCTGATATTAACAATAGGTTGTGCATTCCTGGTGTAGAATCTTCTAGGGTCTGTCTAGAAGGCAGGCTATAAACACAGCCAGTCTATGTATCTGTCTGTCTATTTCTCTCTCTCTCTCTCTGTCTCTCTTTCTCATCTCTATCTCAACTTACCAATGTACAGAGGAAAGAGAAAGACCTTAGAAGATGTATTCTATTTCAGCAATTAGTACCCTACTCCACAGCTGGACAAGACAAATAAATATTGAGTTGCAGGGGCTGCCTGCCATGGCAGCTGTAAACACAATCCTTCCCATCTGGGGCAGGAAACTTTGGCAAAGGAAGCTTCTGTTTCCGCTGTGTCCTTTGTGCCTCCCCTCTTGCTAAGCAGAAACACAAGCTCTGAAACTGCGAATCCACTACCTACTAAAAGAACAGCATCCACGAAAAAATAGGAAAGCAAAAATATTTTCCTTTGATCTACAATCCATGCTCTGCCCTTCCTCTGCACTGTTCATTACATATGCACCACATTAAAAAAAAAACACATCTAAGACAAGTTGCTTTCTGTTGTTCATATGTGTGAGCACAGGTTTGATCATCCAAAAGAACGAGCAGGTGGGACACAGCTGGGATCTCATTCATTAAATTCACACAGTTTTATTCACTGGCTCCATTGACCCTTTGCTTGGAATATTTTTGCAAAGTTCTCATGCCTTTGTGACTACATTGTTATGAGATTCTAAGGCAGCTTAGAAGCGGGATACTCACAGGCGAAAAGCAGTGTGTTTTCTGTCTGTCTCTTTATTACAGCCAGATCAGGAAATTGTGATGAACTTCCACACTTGCACATTCTCTTCCACCAGGGCTGGAATATCAGGGAACAGTTGCACATTGTAAATGTGTTCCATCAGTAGGTACCTATGACTATAATAATTCATCCCAAATTGTGGATTTATGATAAGGTATTATAATGCAAACTGTGACTGAAATTTGATTTTGCTGTTTCAGAAAGAAAGAGGAAAATATATTTTCTAAGGTAAACTCATAATTAAACTTGGGAGCATGGCAGAAGAGCTGAATGTAATGGATAAGTAGCTGCTATTCTGCAATTATATATTAGAGTATTAGTGATCTCAGAAATGGTTTACTATTCCATCAATGAATCCATCTGAATCATTAAATTAAAAAAAATTATCTAATTTCATTATGAGTCTTGGGGACTGTTTTATAATGTCTGCTTTTATCTCTATGTTAACAGCCTACCTAATTTTTCTCACTCTCAAATGAGATGTGGTTTCAAGCGTTTTTTGACTTTTACCTATGTAAGATACCTCAAAGCATGCTAGGTGACTTCACTCCAGAGGGGAATTCTTTAGTGTCCAACACACAATATGTCAGGATAAAAGTACGTTTGAAAAATAATGTACTTAAAAAAAACAAGAACACTTATGCTGCTCCAGAGTCGTTGTTAAGCCATTTTTATGCTCATTTCACTGACTCGAAGGTATTTTTCTTGTACTAAAAGAGGAAGTTAATTTAATTAACATTAGAATCCTCCTGGGAATGTGAAAATTCCTTTAAAATATTTTGGAAGAAAATGTTCACGTTTCAAAATCCAAAGCACATACCTGAAAATAGGAGCTACACAAATTAAAAATATACCTAGATGGTTAATATGTAAATATATTTGTCATGTGTGATATTAACGTTCTTTTCATGCAGAGACACACAGCTGAAAAATGACAATTCAGAAACAGAAGAAAGCATCCTTTTGCCAGTATGAAAAAATGTCAAGGTACTTTCTTGATTTTAAACAATTGAGAGGAGGAGGGGGAAAAAAAGACAAAACCCCACTTTTTAAACCCTGACATTTTAGTAAGCTAAGCCTGAGATTCTTTTGTAGTCTATTCCTAATTTGTTCATTTTACACTGTCTAACTAGATCAAAAAGCAGTGTCAAATGCCCAAAGCAGTGTTTGTCAGCAGTTCTTTTTAGTTTCAAAGCATCTGAATAGAGGAAGACTAGTACTTTATTTCCAAACAGACACAGGAAGACTCTTGTTGGCAGCCCGTTGCTGCAGAATGAATACATGCCATGAGTATAGACCATTTGTCTGCTGATTACAGCAGACCCCGGGGGAGCTGATGTTAGCTCTCATTTTCACCTCTCTTTCTCACACAGTGTCTCCTTGCTGTGGCAGTCCTGCCTCCCCCCCTCCTCCTTGCCTTCATTCCTCACGGCTTTGATTCGATCTGACTTGGCAGTGGTATATTTAAGACTGTTTTCCAAATTAAAATCAGGCTGGGATGTTTGAAATGTGTTGACTTGCCTTGAAGGTTAACACAGAGAAGGAAAAAAAAAAGTGGAGCTATTCTCATTTGGAATTCAGCACTGATCATAATGAATGTACTTGGTATTCATGTGAATCTCACATGAATTTCCCTAAGAGTGCTACTGTAATTTAACACTGCTACTAAAAATATTGGGGGTAGAGGGGCACTTAAAATAAAATGTCATAAAATAAAAGGATATACCTTGCGTGTGTCCAGCAACTCTGTGGTTTCCCTGTTGTTTTAATACTTGATTTATAAGTTTTCTCTCCCATTCCCCACTCATTTCCATGGAATTTTCTGAGAGAAAAGATGAAAAATATTCTTTTATTGTGCTAAATATGTAGCCTTATGATCCTTATGATTCAGTACTCTCTAGGGCAGTGGTGATGTATGTGCTATCAAATCACATGGATTTTACACACCTATTTTCTCTGATATCCAATAAGAAATGTGTACTTACTGCAGTAACCTTGCATTACTCATGCTACACTTTGGAGAGCAAGAGCATGCTGCACTAAGTGCATTCAGTAGCCTGTCATCACATTTTTCTCCCCTTACAGTATTTCAAAGAAGAAAATCTCTGTTATGCTCCAGTACATAATTTTCTGAGATTCCTAATTAATATTTAAAATAGAGTAAATGGCCATATCTTGGTGGCAATAGGCTTCAGAGCAACACAGTAGTGTTGTGCACTACACTAGTTGAGAATCATTCCTGTAGATGTAAATTTGACTATTCCTCCACTTTGCTTTCTTTGTGCAAACTGTGATTGTGCTTGGTAGTTTTCTCCTCTTTCATTAGACTGTTGTTGCTGAAGCAACACAATTAATAGCAGCTTTTAAGGTTTAATTATGGAAAAGTCTAATTACATTCCAGTGTTGTTCTTGTAATTATTCCAGACTCAAAGGGTGTGTCCCTCTGCTCTTCAGTTATTCACGTACTTGCAACTTTGCTCATCTAAAGCTTTATCAGAGAACGCTGTTTTTGTGCCCAAAAGTCAGGAGTTGCTTCAGCTTCTCAGCACAACAAATGAGTTACAAAAAGTAAACAAAAGTGGGGTGATTGCACAGATGTGAGAGATTAAGAAGGGGTGGGATGTAAATAAGTTTCTCTGTTGATAGCAATATCTCAGCTTTTTCAAGTGTTCCACTTTCCAGAAGAGCATAAAAATGAATCCCTATCTGCCTATTTCAATTATGCTATAAAAACATGAAGAGAGTCTGATACCATGGAAGACTTATTGAATCTGTTCAGTGCCCTTAAAAAAAGTCCCTGATTCCTTCTCTATGCAGAAAAAATGCTGGATGTATTGGAAACTCCCTTATAGAGAATCCGTCCTCTTCAGTTAAGGAACTTGGGAGCTTAAGCTGGTCATAGCCAATCTCATTCTGACACTCTAGAAACATGTCTCTCCTCTGATTTTTATAATTCTTGTTAGGAAAGCAGCCTCATTAGGGACCTACACAGTGCTTGGATGCACGAGATTGGAAAACAGAATTCTACGCTTCTGTTCAAAATAAAGAAAATATTTTAAATTTATGACTATTTAAATCATCATCAGTATAGGCATGAGAGGAGATGAAAATCTGTGTTATGATACACATTCTCCTCTGCATAACTCATGTTGGTTTTGGCCAGATAAACCATTTACATTGTGTGGAAGAACAGCCAGGGGTAATATGTTTGTTATGAGAATACCTGTATGCATTTTACAGGCATAAATAAACACTTAAGATAATTTCTTTTTTCCTTTCTTTACATGGAAATCTGTTATAAAATACAGCATAATTACATCCAACCTCCTTGTGACAGCCTGGGGACTAGGTCTTAGTTTAGAACAAATTATTTTTTCAGACTAATTTTACAAGCCCCAGCTGTATTTTAGCAGCCACCAAAGTTGAAGACAGGTTGTTATATTTTTCCTAGTAGACACCTAACAAAAGGGTGTGAGGAAAGGTGAAATACTTGAAAGTGAAATAGACCCCCACATCAGGAAAAAGAGATAGAGCAATATGTTACTGTTTCAGTACTTCCCTCTGACTTGAAGCAAGCTGAAATGATGGGACTAAGGCAGTGAAAGCGTTGTGTAAAACCTGGCTTCACATATTTTTTTTTCAGGAAGGTTTGGTGACTGGTGGTGTAGCAATACATGAGCTGAGTGAGCAGAGATCATTCTGCATTGAAAAACACAGGACTTCTGACAAAGGACTGTTTACCCTATACTGAAATCTTACAAATATCCATGATCTGAATATATATAGCTGCCATTACTTTGTATATGCAGACTTTGGAATTAAATTACTTTTCTGCTACGACTATTGCACTAAGAAACGGAGTATTCCTTTGCAGACTACATTATAAATGCTACCTTTTAATATATACAAAGAGATACGCCGTGAAAAGAATATCAGCTGAAGTGTTAATAATAGAAAAAACATAATGAAAAATAATTGGTCACCTATAAGTTATTTTTTTTCATTTTTTACCTACACTAAGCCTGTAATCTTGTCTGCATTTCCCCTAATCCCCAACCAATTCCCCTAACCAATAAAAGCAGTGCTCCCCTTTCCATGTCCTCCACATCCTCTTGTCACATAATTTTCAATAGTACTTTCCCATCTGTGCTTTTTTGTAGGGTATGTGATGCATAGAGCATTTTTAGGTAGTAAAAGAGACTAGACAAGTGCTGAACCTGGCACTGCCAATGATAGAAATATCCCTGGAAACACAATTGAACAACACACAATAGCAGGGAGGCATCTTATGTTTTATTTTCAGACAACATTAAATGGCCTCCTCACATACCAAGTGATATCAGCACACCATATTTCCTTGCCTTTGTTGCTGAAAACATTCTTGCATTTGTTCACTTACAGTATTTATGTGATCTTAGTTTTCACAGATAGTTTTTACTGAGGAATTATAACTTAAAATATCCTAGCTTGAATGCTTTATATAAAGTTGTAGTAAACCACTATTTTATCCTACATTACTCTCACAAGTTAGTCTGAAAACATCCTTTCAGATGCAGAAAAATGTAGAAGAGAGGATCCATCTAGATGGAACTCAGAACTAAATAGCCTATAAAAGAAAAGAGGAAAAGATTAGGCTACAGATAAAAATGTTAAAAATGTTCTGCTATACTGGAAATTTTTGGTCTCAATGGGATATACATTTAATTTAATGAAAATAGGATGAGGGAAAAGCAATTCTAAAAGTAAATCAATAAGAGAATAATTTGCTAATTAAAGTGATGGAAAAGGGGTTACTTGACCCTACAGACATATATTAATATCATCAGCTTCTTATTTATGATCAGGGATCTGAGTAGAAATATGCTTAGATTATACTAATCTACAAATCTAAGGGGCTGGGTGGTGAATTATGTGATGTTGCAATAATGAGTGACGCAG
>VYZQ01058591.1:2152-19668 GCA_013400655.1 Mystacornis crossleyi | reverse complement strand
CATGGGTTAGCTATTGACCACCTGTCTCAAGGGAAGGTAGAAAGTTCATAAATTAAAAAAAAAACCAAACAACAACAACAAAAAAACCTAAGAGAATTTGTGGACACACATAGAAACAAGGGATATGCAAATTAATGAATTAATAGATTGCTATTGATTACCAGTAAGGCCTAATTAAATAATAAATTTTTCCCCACACAATTACTTGTTTCATGTTATTAAATGATCAAATCTATAACTAGTTTGGAAGCTCAGCCTCCTGGAATTAAATGAGGTGCTCAAGAGAGCACACTTGTCTTTTGGAGCAATGGAGACAGAGGCAGGGTCTAGTTACATGGATTTATGATTTAATTTTCTATGTAATCTAATTTAATGTAACTATTGAGTTTCTAAAAAAAATGAACTTTGATTAGATTTTGTTGACAAAAACAAATACAAAACATGGGGTAGTTTATTCATTATCTGTTGCATATTGAGAGAAGTGGCTCATGGGTATTTCTGTACCTTAAGGGGCCTTTCCCCCCACATTTCCTGTGCTTTTAGCTGTACTCCACAGCAGTCACTCATCCTTCAGAGCCCATCCAGGTGCAGTACATTCCAAAGGTACAAAATCCAGAGGATACAAAACTCGTTTCTGTGGGAAACTTAATTCATTTTTTATAACTAACAGCTTCATCACTTCTCATTTCTGGATAGACATCAATATTTCATAGCATTTAATATATGTAAGTCCAGAGAAACGCTGCATTGGAGAAGGAAAGAAAGGCAATAAAGTTCTTCAGTTTGACATGCTTTCACTTAATTGGGAGCTTTAAGAGCAGATCATGGGAGCAGGAAACGAGTCTTTCAGCTAATTCCCTTCTGCATAAAAAATGCTTCGTGCCAAAGCAGAGCTGTCCCGGGGAGAGAACTCCTCGGGTGCAATTCCTCAGCTCAGCACTGTGACACCGCAGTGCCCCGAGGGCGCCTGGGGCTCAGGTGGTGCCTCCCTGGTTGGCTCCATAATTAACAGCACATTTCAGGACAGGCACCGGCAGCTCATTCATTGGCTTTAGAGCTGCATTTTGCTTGGGTGTGCTGGGCTTGCCTGGCAGCAGACGGGGGTGGGGAGACAAGATCTTGTTCTGCTGTAGGACTCTGTACATCTGTACGGTCAGCATTTAATCTCCACTGAGCTGCGAATGTGCTGTCGCTGAGCTGGCTCCCCACAGCTGGGCTCGGGGAAGGGCTTAGGCGAGCACACAGGCTTGGGCAGAACATTGTTCCGGCTTGGCTTTATTTCTGCGATGTCCTGAAGACTTTCGCTGGCGGTTGCCCATCCTGGCCTTCCTGTGCCTGCGGCCAGGCTGCTGTCCTTGTGCTGCAGAGGCAGGACCCTGGGTCCCCTCACGGTGATGGTCCTGGAGAGAGGAGGGATGGATTAGCGATACATGGATTCACTCAAAACTCTCGGGGCTCAGCACAGGGATTCAGCACTCAGGGATCTTTGAACCAGTTGTGCATTGGGAGAGCCGACGTTGTCCTGCCTTGAGAGCTGGAAGGGTTTCCTTTGCTTGTTCGAGACATAGAATGCATGGACCCATTTTTAAAACCCCTCTTCCGTGTCTTTCTATTTTCTTATGATTAGCGTGTTGAATTTTTATATGAATTTTTCTGTTTGTTGAACACCTGGATACATAAGCAAAAAAAAAAAAAAAGTGTTCTGTAGTGGCCTGCTTGGGTGACTATAATTAGCAGCAGATTGAAATGAAAGACATCCTCTTCCTTAATGATCAGGGCTGTGTTTTGCTTACACTGGGTTGACTTGACCTCAGGGGGTCTGGGCTGGCAAACAGATGTCAGCTCTATTCAGCAGAATATCTGCTGATCAGTCCAGTAAAACAGGGAAGATCTGTGCAGAAGTGAAAGGCAGAATATTTGCAGTAACTGTTGAGTGAAACATGCAAACAGATTTCAATAAGCAGGCAAAGACAGGTTGCAAACCCTATTGGGAAATGATAAATTGCTGTTAAATGTTGTAATTATCCCATGACATGCAGGACTGAAACTTAAATAAATTCTGCCAAAAACCTAAAAAGTAATGGAGAGAGGTAATATCATTTAATAAATTAACCACAGACTAAGAAAAAAAATTAGAGCACAACAGAAAATTACTATTTATCTTTTACAAGTACGTAACAGACTTCGTTTAAAATTGTCAGAAAGTGAAAAGAGTTTGTTAGACAAATTATAATTTTAATTGCAGACCTAATTGATTATACACAGCATTCTCATTAGGTTAAGGGAGAATATGAGGCAACTCTCAAGGTCATTACAGTAATAGATATTGTAGGCATGTAATTTGCGATAAACTGGTTCGTGAACATCTAATTGCTCATTCATGGCAGTGTGTCTGGCACTTTTACTCCCCAAACACCTCTTTGTCCAATTTATTTAACACCCCTTAATATTCCAGGGTCAAATTTAGTACAGGAGGCATCAAGCAGTGAATTTTCAACCTCCAAATTATTACACCACTCCAACCTTTTTGTGCCTCGAAGACAGAGCACGCATTACTAAAAGTTAGTGGTCTGGCACTAAGCAGGGTACATACAAATAGAAGTATTCACCCACAGAGACGAGCTAGGATTCCTTGCGGGAAACAGCTGTTCCCTGCCCTACCCAGTGGCAGTCATACATTGCAGTAGGATGCCAAAGGAGATGTTATTTTTTTTTAAATGCACTAATTAATAGGAACTTTGTATTGTTCCCTGAAAGAACACACACTAACAGTGCTTTGTTAACTCTTTCGTTATTATTTCGTTTCACTGCATTGACACAAAATCATCAATATTGGCTGTCTCCTTGGATAAACATTAGTTGGAGTGTCACTCCTCAGTTCTTACAGGCAGACAAATTAGAAAGAAGCACTTAAAATGTATATCAACTATAATTAACAACCATTCCTCACTTTGATATAATGCTTTATATTCTTAGAGAGAATGAATCACTGTCCTAATTGTTGACATGCAAATAGCTGAATCTAGGCAACAGCACCAGGATAGGACTGGAAATTGAAGCCAGACATCCTGAGGTGCAGGTTGACTAATTTTCTACCTCCTCTCTCCAGTCATTCCATCTTAACACAGGATCAAGCAGTCCCAATTAATTAATCAGTGCCATCAGGTTATGTAGCATTGCAGAGTGATGGCTAACATAAGACAACAAAAGTCATTCCCCCTAGATTAAGAAGTAGGGAGAAAATGCAACTTTTGATTCAAATATCCTTGGCTGTATTACAGGAATCAAGGATTCAGAGTTTTGGTTAGGATTTGCTTTTTTGTTTTTTAATAAATTAAAAAAAAAAGGCTCTCAGAGCAGCATCATTTTCCTTTATAATAATTACCTTATTTGCAAGATATTATTTTCACTAGACATGACATAGTTAATAGTTATCCATTGTTTAATGCTGTAGAGTGCAATAGATACAGCTATAGATATTTATTTATACAGCAAATGGATTCCAGTATGATTTCATAGTCATTCTTTGTTAACATTATTTTTAAGATTCAGAGGTTTGAAGCCCCTCAGGAAAAGGACTCTATCTAGAATCATCATTTTCCATCTACTGACCCTACTATTGGTACTATGGTTTTGTCTGTAAAGGATTGTCCATAATGATATATATTTGCTAAGCCTCTTCTTTGCAATATAGAAATTACCATATTTACTCATTGATAGTGCAAAAATAATTTCCACGTTCACCAGTATATATCAATCCCTAGAACTACCTTGTAGATTGACCTGCCCAAAAAAATTGTTATGCAAACACACTGCCATCTGTTGTGTAGTTATTCTTCAGTAATAGAACACAAACTGGGGATATGTCAAAATAATTTAGTAACTCCACAAATGTAAAATGAGACTTGGTAAATATAGTGTGTTACACTGAGTTTATAAACTCCTGTCATATACAGCCATATAAGAGGGATACCCAATTTTTGCAAGTCTGGCTTGTTTTGTTTCATCCATCAAATGCTGATGTCAGATCTAGTTTTAAGGACCCTGATGTGAATTATAATAATTAATTTTAAAATAAGCATTTAAAGAATTCTGTGGTTGATAAAAAGCCCACTAAAAATTCTGGGAAGATCCGAGCAATTTATAAGACTGTCAGTAAGTTTTAAGCATCTTCATTTAATGAGTTCAGAGTGTACATTCATATTAATACTGGTCGTTGTGCTACCTGTTCAAGAAAGTGTATGTGGATTTATCACTCACTTTAGCAGCGAAGCCAACACTACCCAAATAAAAGAGATATCTCTTAGAAGTAGGTGCTGTTTTTTAATTAGAGAATTACAGTAAACTCAACAGAAAAATGAAAAAATTACTAGTTGGATTCTTGTTCTCTAAGTGCAGTTCTCAAAATGGTGTTTAGACATCCTGATAATTAATGAAGAGGTTTCAAATGAAACATTTTCCAGTATCCCTTCCCTTTGCTAATTTCCATTTTTTTAATTAAGAAAAGATAAATTGTATCCAATTATTTAAAATTATGTAGGTTATTATCATGACTGCAACTGCAATTAAACTCGGTTTTCACAAAAAAAGAAGAGGTTATCTTGTCACAGTTTAGGTGTTGGTGTCCCTGCTTGGCTGTCACCCCAGCCTTCGGGCCAAGGTCGCTGTAGGGCCAGGTCCCGCCTCAGACCAAGAAGCTGTGTTTGACTTGGGACTGTGCTGAGAGACTGCTAAGTGCCCTCAAGAACTGGAGCCCAAATCCCACTGGGCACAGTCCAAGTGTATGTTCATTGTCTAGTAGCAGTTTTTCTTTAAACAACCAGCAGGGGATAAATCCCTTTTATCCTAAGCAGAGATTACCCTTTCCCAGGGAGAACAAACACCAGCAGCTGATGAGGTGTCACTGCGGGATGGATGTGGAGTGATCTGTTCCGCTACACCAGCTGCTCCCCAAAGTGCTGTGGGATCCAGAGCCAGTCTCGTTGTCTGAGCCTGGGCACCAAGGTACAGGTTTTGTTCCAAAGGACTGGTAATTTCCCTGAAAATGGGAGGTGACAGTGGTGAGAGAACTCTGCTGGATCCTACCCCTCCTGCTGCTGAGAGTCCGTTTGGCATCTCTCCCTCCACTGGCCAACAGTCTGCCAGGCAATGGGCACCCTGTGGTGGGAAGGTCCTGGGCTTGAAAAAGGAGGAGAAACCCTGCAGTGATCTGTGAGAGCACAGAGAGAACATCCCTGAGGAGAAAACTGAGAGAAAAGGACAGAGAGGAACAGTGACACCAAAGAACAAGCTGAGCAAGATTCTCCTGCATTTACTGGGTCTCTAATTTGACCCCAAATGATCTTTTTCCTTTTAAAACAAACAAGCAAAACCAACCAAGCATAAAACCAGGAGAATTTTACTGAAAGAATTAAGGAGGGCTATAGGGACAAGGTTGTTTAACTGCTTACATTACTCAAAATGCTGTACCTGAGCAAATGTAAAGAAACTAAATTTAGTCTGTTTTCTAGCCAATTTTAATAAACTAATTTAACCCTCTACCTTATGTTAAACTACTTTACAGTTTTCATATTACTTTCACCTTAGAGTTCATTCTGATTATTACAGACTTGGCTGCAATCACTGGTAATTACAGCTTCCCATCCTTTTCCAGAAATATAAAATGTGAAGTCCTTTGCACTTTAAACTTTTTTCTATTTATTGTTCATATCCAGTTGGATGTACTAATAAGCACTAACATGCAAATAATTATCATCAATATTTGATATTCAAAGAGAACAAATGCTAATACAGTTAACACATCAAATATGAAAGAGGCTTTTAATTCAAAAAAGAAAAAAGATTAAAAATATTAGCTTTTATATAAAAATCATTTGCTATGATTATAAATTCTATTGAGCTTGCAGAAAACTTAAGCTTTGAGGTTGCAATATCTCTCATTAATGTTTAGCCTCAAGAAAGAGTTTATAATAAAGGGACTTACTCATACAACAGATAAATAGAAATGATACAGCCAAGAGGGTTGAAGAGCCCTGAGTGTGTTTGTTGTCATTCTACCATGCTGATTTCCATCAGAGATGCTGAATATGCTAAGAGTTATGTAGAAGATGAAGTGAAATGCAGTATGCATTGATAACAGCTAAGGCTGGAATGCCAGGAAATTATTTTGTTTTGATTCTCCTCTAAGTTTCTTTTTCTTGTTATAACTTCCTGTGGGATGGAAGAGGTTAGCCCTGTTCTTGCAAAGTCAGCTGGTTGGTCTAAACCTGCAGATCTCAGTGGAATGGTAATTGGGAGGAATCTAATGTGCCGTAAAACAGAGGTCAGTGTGGGTAATCTGGTGTCCCCTGCTGGTTTTAAAAACAGTGAATATCTCCTGCAGATGGGAGGGAAATATTATCTGTGTAGGCACTGTGTGGCTTTGCTGCTTCAGTGCACTGGTATCCAGGTCCCTCTGGGTGTGACTGGGGCTTTACTGAGGGAGAGGGATAAAAGCACATCATCTTTGTTTCTAAGGGCAGGCTGAGCTGAGTAGTTTGTTCCAGGGTGGTTAAAAAAAAAAAAAAAAAGGACAGAAGGGCTCTAGCATTGGTGCAGACAGAATGTAATTTGTACTTGGAGGCAGTATGAGGCTGGGAAGGGAGGATGCTCAGGAGGCAATGAAGAGGACACAGGGCTGAGATTAGGTGGGAAAGGTTGGCAGGATCTTGTCTGCAGGTTGGGTTGGATGTGGCAAGAGCTCAGCAGAGAACAGAGGAGAGGGAGCTGAGATATTTGGGTGAGGTGCAACCTCTTTTTAAGCTCAATCCTTGTAGATTTGGGATCATACCACTTGGAAATTCTGTGTGCATCTGCTGAGTTGTATAAGTGTCCCTAAATAACATCTGCTAAAAGCAATCCTCAAATGAAAAATGAAAATGCACCAAAAGTATGAGCAGTATCAGCACTTCGTTTTCACAGTGTTTCCAATAAATGCTTTGGTGTTCTGAGGCTGAACTAGGAGAGTTCTTTTTCTAAATAGATTTTTTTTTTTTACAGCCCAGTCAATAAATGCTACTAACCTTAATCTCTTTCCCTAAGTGTCATTATGTTTTATGAATTTTTAATAGAAATTAATCACTGAAATATTTAAGTCTTAATTAATAATTACACTAGAAATTTACAGCCAATGCAGTGTGATGTCTGTTAGAAAAAATGATTCAATGGGCTTTCAGTTCTGCCATTGTTCTGCCTTGTCAATGAATTACTTAAGTGTCATTTGTTAAGTGAGTTAGGTCAATAAAGTTCTTTAGCTGTTTTTCAGAGAGCGAGCATTATTTCCAGATAATGTATATCTAATTATCTTTTTACTTTACTCTATCTGTATTGGCTAGTGTGAGTTACTATTAATTAGCCCTTCAAAGCAGATTAGGCAGGAAAGATCATAACACAGTCATATGTAAAGGTTCACAGTGACAAAATTCTTTAATTAGGAAATGTGGGTTAGTGGTGAGCAGTGTCCTCAGATGGATTGCCATCTGTTAAATTAAAGCTGATTTCCTTCATTTGCTTATTTAACGTTTCGAAAGAAAGTGGCTCTTTTTATTTATGGAAATTATATATTCCCTTTCATTATTTTCTCTTAATTGATTCTTCATTCCTATAATTAGTAAGCAATGAAAATATATAGCGCAGGAGAAGAGCCACAGTAATGGACAATATGACCCTGTAGTAATTGCCATATGAACTGTAGAACATCATTCTGCTTTAAGATGTTCCTTTTGAAGTGTTCAGATTAAATGAATGTAAATTTAAATTCCTGTTTCCAGGGGAATAAGCTACATCAGTTTGTGTCCTTTTTTCATTAGGTTACAGCAAGCTGTGGAGTGGGCCTAGATATGCAGCCTTTTCTCTTTTTGCTTTTTTAGGCTAAAAGAGAAAGATTTTCCTTTCACGTTCTTTCACAACTTACTGATTTGGTTTGTAAATAACTGAAATAATTAATCCTGGGTTACTTAAATAATCATAGTGTGTTGGGGGCCAACATAAACAAGAAGATTCACATAAGAGAAATTGATCTTTGGGAAAATTTCCCTGATAATCTAGGGCATCCTAGAAATCTTGGAGTTTTATTGACAGCTTTGGAGTCCATAATTTTGTGGGTTTGCTCCTTTACACAGCAGTGTTAATGAAGGAACATGTATCTAGAAAAACAAAACCTCCTTGAGCTGAAACTCTCTTTTCCTTCTTTCTCTGATTTCTTGTATAAGAGTTCTTTGGTCCTGCAGTAACGGCTGTGGAGGGAAGACGATTAGCACTCAGCATTTGATAGACTGCACTGATCGTTGCGTAGACACACCCTTTATTACCAGGGAAGGAAAACCCTGCTGTTGTTGTCAGTGGCTGCAGTAATGAACTCAGAAGTTCATATCTAATGTTGGGCAGCTTCTGTTTGAAGAATAATATCTGTGGTGGCACAAGTTACAAATTATAGTTCAGTCAAGGGTTGTATCTCCAAGTTCTGCAGCTATCAATTGTCACGTGGAGATATAAAGTACTCTTCTTTCCTCCCCTGGATAATATAGATAATTGGATGTGCTGTTAAGAGATATTCAGCCTCTGCTGCAACATCTGGCAATTGCCAGTCCCACAGCAAGAGATTGGCCCTGATGGATTGCTTGGCTGGCTTGGGTGCGTGGTGGCACTTTTGATGTGAAGGGCGTCACAGGGTGGTGCCTTTCAGGGGGCTGGTGTTAAAATGGGATGTGCTGGATGCCTTTCAGAAAGGAGCAAGGAAAGGGACTGAACTTAGCTAAAGCTTCCATGGTGCTAGAAAATCCCTGAAGTCTCTTCCACTGCATATTCTAGAGTTTCATGTGGGCTTTTCTTCATTTGTGCAACATAGATAAGGTAATTTGTGCATTATGTATTGAGAAATGGATCAGTTAAAAGCAGAGAAACAGAATTAATCAGATGTTCACTTGATTTATGAACATATGTTCCGTTTATATTTCCACTGGGCTATCTAATGAAACTAAGTCAGAAAAAGAGCAGTTCCTAACGTGCTCCTTATATGTTCTTCCATCTCTGTTTTCAGTTAGAAACAAAGTTGTTTCTAGTGTCTCTGAATTTCTTTTTAATGTGGTACTTGATGTAGCTGTAACAAGCAAGAAGTACTACAGAAGTCTCTGCAAAGATCACAAACATTTCCTTCAGCAACAAGTTTGAAAGTAACAGAAGGAAAAGACTCAGAGAGTTTAATTTAAAAACTCAATATACAACCCCTGAAGATACCCCCAAGAGGAAAAAGGAATCAGTGAGGAGAAGTGCTAGATTGCAGTATAAAAATAGGTTACAGTCATCTCACCACGAGAGGGTTATTAAATTGGAATAGAGAAGTTGGGCCTGTGTCAGAAGTATGGACAAGGCATTAATGGCAGCTTTTTGGTTTGGTTTGGTTTTTGTCCCCTTGTGTGTTAAGATCTGATGGGGGGGAAAATGCAGAGACCTGATACAGAACAGAGAAAACACATGAAAAGGCAAAAAAGGCCTTTATGCTGCTGGTAGAAAGAATGCATAAAAATAAATGTATAGGTAATATCTTCTCTAACTCTTACTTTCTCAATTCCATACACATTTTGCCTTTGAACAAGACAGGTGAACCACAGAGAGAGAGAAGTATATTGTAATTTTCTTCTAATAGTCCCAAACTCTTCCTGAAAATGCAATGAAGCAACTCACCAATTTTAGTGCCAGATGGATGAAAAAAAATTGCATATTAAGCTTTCTTTGTTAATTAAAAATTGAATATCAAGGTTTAGGTTTACAAATGCCTCCAGACAAGGTGGTGTCTTGGGACAGGGTACTGCTAGTGCACTGAATATTTGCCTTGGATATTGTTTTGTTTGAATATTAACAAGGTGATGTCTTACAGGAGTGAGAAAAGGTACACTAGGAGCAGATAAAACAGCATTTCAGAGCTTATCACAGGAAGCGGTCCTGGAGGGGTAGGGGTCCATACAAGATGGCTTAAGAATTTTGTTCTAGGCCTAATGCTTATCTTCCTATTTGAAGTTTATTGCATTTATGTCAATTTAATGATGCTTAAGTTTAGCACCCCAAGCAAGAGGTACGCAGAAAACGCTCGCACATACTCACAGCAAAATTCAATTAGGCTGCTGTCTACAGTCCACAGCCCAACACACCCTGCAAGGCAGAGTCTCTGCTGAATTTGCATGCACTCATCTCTGTAAAAATGATTTAGTTGAGCCATGGTGTGGGTTAGTGTTTAACTGATGCTCCTCATCTTCCTCCTGCAGGCCCAAAAGTGTTCAAGGTGAGAGAAGTCACAGCTGCCTCTTTGCTGTATCTCAGATAAAAAGGGGAAGCTGTTTGATCAAAAGGACAATTCTTATCATGACACACTGCTTGTTTTGTTTGTCTTGGATCTCTTAAAAAATCACTTAATGGCTTGGTTAATAGGATTGGATTTGCATGGGAAGGTTTTGATGGCAGGGTGGGGGTGCTATGGGGGTGGCTTCAGAGAGAAGCTTTCAGAACTTCCTCTGTGTCCAGTGGAGCCAGTGCCAGCGGTTCCAAGAGGGACCCTCCAAAGCTGAGGTCATCAGCAACAGGGGTAGTGTCTCTGAGAGACCCACTCGTTACTTTGTTCTGATTTGATTGGTAATAAATGAAATTAATTTCCCCAAGTTGGGTCTGTTTTGCCTGTGACAATAATTCATAACTGATGTTCCCCCATCCTTATCTTTACCCACAAGCCTTTCAATGTATTTTTTCTAGCCTTTCCAGCTGGGGAGAGGTAGTGATAGAGTGACTTTGGTAGGCACCTGCCATCCAGCCAGGGTCACACCACCACACTTTAAGGCATTCAGGTTTTTTGTGCAACTACACACAGTTCCATCTGCTGAGTTGGCTAGTCTGCAGTCTGCTGTACAGTGTAGTAGTGAGAGAGCTTGACAGGAGAGCATCAGGTTATACGCGGCCAAATTTAGTGATAAATGCTAAAATAATATCTGTTAAGTATGGCATCAGGCAGTACCAGTTCAGTGCTGCCATATTTTTCCTACACAGCAGCTGAGTGTAAAGAGATGAGTGGTTTTGCTTACGTTGCAGCTGCTCCCAGGTGACAGCTCTGCTACCACCCAGCAAGACTGACAGAGAACTGGCTGCAACGGATTGCCTGTTCCCACACTCCTGAACTGCTAGAGAGCAGTGGATTACTGTATTTTTAGAATAAATTAGGATAAAAGCCACACTGTTGCTTTAGAGGGCAAAATCTGGGGTTAAATTCTGCTGTTCAATGAAATGTGTGGTGATTTTCAGTACGTTATACTCTAAAATAAGAATGAGGAATGAACATCTGTCATAAGTAAAGGAAGTAATGCAGTTACCCTCTAAGTACAGAATACATATATTCCATAATACAAATTCAGTGGATGAAGATGGATGATACTTCAGCTTCTGCATATCAGAACTTTCTATGTTCCTGGCTCATGTAATTTTGTCTGTTTGCAAATGTTGGCAGAAATTATTTCTTTACTAAAAAGCATAAGTACATACATCTCCTTTAGTTAAAAAGCAAAACAAAATTATTTCCAGGCATTGCCTCTGTCATAGCAGAAGTCTTATAATCATGCTTGCAATTATACAAATGTTGTCTTTATCTTAAAGTAAAATATTTGACAGCAGAAGAGAATGCAATAGGGAAGTGATGGAGATGTCTCTCACAAGAGAAAAACGTTAAAGTTTGGTAAAATCAAGAGGAGATAGTGAACTCATGCAGGGATGAAAAGAGTGAAGCAGGATGTTAAAAATAACAGGCAAAGGGAAGATATTTACAGGATTTTGGGGTGAGGTGTAAGTGGAGGAGATTAAATTTGCTGTGATCTTGGACAATGCCGTGATGCACCAAGGCAGGCAGTCGTTGTGGTCTGGGGCAGAAATGTGTGCTCCAGTCTGTCCTCTGGGAGAGTGGGGACAGGGTCTGCATGGGGGGGGATTACCTGGGAAAGGGAAGGAGCCAAGGTTCCAACAGAGCCGTGGAAAAGGAATGACAAGGAAAATGAAAGTTTTTCTAAAGATATACTTAGAGAAAATTGGAAAGTAGAAAGTGACCCAAGAGAAGACTGACTTTTATTGGCAAGAGAAGGGCAGGATTTAAAGGAGAGTTCATTTGGAAAAGACAGCTGGAAATGTAACAGCTATCATTTAAAAGCAGCACAGGAAAAGGTCAAAAGAAAAATCTGATGGCTGGTTAAAAGGTGGGAGAGTGGGGTGTAAATTAGGAGAAACATTGCTACATCACTTGCAATCTGCCCGGGATGTTGGTGCCAACGTGTGTTTATATAGAACAGAAGCCTGGGATCAAATCTGGGAAGACCAGGAGACAGCACTTCAGCCTTACAGCTTTGTCTCTCTACCTTTTTAGCTGCAACTATTCAGTTTCACATCATTGACCTAGTTGATATTTTTGTGCATAGAAATCTCTGGGTGAACCGTTGGTTAATAAATGAGCTTTCTGGTTCTGTAGAAAGCTGGATGTGACAGATGTTTCACCTCCAGCCACACTGCCATTCAAGGCCCTTTTCCACTCATTTCCAGTTTGGGGGTTTTTGTCTCCTGTAGAGGCCCTTTTCCACTCATTTCCAGTTTGGGGGTTTTTGTCTCCTGTAGCTTATCAGTGCCATATGTAAGCTCTGGGGACATGTAGCAACCTTTCACCTCTCCTACAATCCTTTTTTGGGTGAATTAATGTTGTTCTGCATGAACAGGTGAGGCTAATGAGCCTGAGTGTTTTCAGGAGTGGTGAAGGTGATTGAGCTGTTCTCCATGCTCTGTTCTTCAGTCACTGCAGACTTCCTCATTCAATCCCCATAAGCAGTAATTGCTCCTTATGCCACTGAGACAGGCATGAATCAATGTGGTTTTGGCATTGTTCAGGTAAACCTGCAGCAGTAACAGTAACTGCGGGGGATCCCAAGAGGGATCCCACATGGTTATTGCGTGACATGTACAAAAGCTGGAGGAACTGAGCGTCTCTCAGGGTGAACCTGTGCTGCTGATCCACAGCTGTGCCAGCACAGGTTCCATGTAGCTCCTGAATCCTGAACTTCTCTGCAAGGTTCCAGTGCAAAAGCCTTTGAGGTGTGAGGGGTTGCATGAGTGCCAGGTAAGGGCACTCAGGGCTCTGTCTGTGAAAGAGTGACAGAATCCAAGCTCTGTACTCTGGAGGCAGGCGGGGCAGTGCCACTCTTTGCAGCATTCCCATGGACCAGGGCTTTTTCCTGGACTTCACAGTGACTTGCTGCCTGTGAGTCAGTGGTTAGCGCTGTGACTGTGGGCAAGCCATTTCACCTTGTTATTTCCTCTTCCACCCTTTGACTGTCTTGTCTGTTTAGTCTGAAAATAAAATGTTTCTTCAGGACAGTAACTTGTCTCTTAGGATGTATTTGTTCAGCAAGTACAAATAAGACCAAGGCCCCATGGCTGGGGTTTCTATGTGCTCCCGCAGCATGAATAATAAATAATAGCAGAGGTAAACGGATTGTGTTAGTACCATTTATGTGCAGAGGTATTATTTAATGAGAGAACAAAAGAATACAGTGGCAATGTTCCTAAGCATTACAGTAGAAAATGATGATTTCAAAATAAGGGGGGATGGGGGGGGGGGCAGAGGGGGGATTTACAGAACAGATGTCTGCTTGCAACTGATGCAAAGATTGCACTGCATTTGTGTGGAAACAGCAGTGCTTTTAATGTCATATATGGAAATTCTGTTGTTACTATTTCAGGAATGGAAAAAAATTTGAAAATGCTGCTCTTCTTGAGATAAACACAAAAGGACTCCTCACCCTCCAGGAGGGTTTGACAGTAGCTGAGATTTAAACCTTTGAGTATTGTGAGTGTTATCTTCCACAGAAAGGCTGCCTCATTTCCCTCTGGGACTTCTGATCCCAGCCACGCACTAAAACTATGCATGGCTGGATGCTAATGTTGCTATCTATAGGCTTTGAAGTGATTGAACTCCCACCAGAATTTAGATTTTAATCATCACTTTGATCTGAGGCTCTGCTACAGGATCAGTTACAAATGTGTCTTGAATCTGTAAACCTCAAATTGTGCAGGACTACCACATGTCACCTATTTCAGAAACAGTGCAAATGATGGTATTTGTGAATCAAAGTTGAATCTGAGGGGAAATGTATGGAAAGTTACTAGAGATTCTTAAATAATCTCTATCAATTTGTCCTGTTCTGTTTCTTTAGCTAGAAATAAGAAAACTCTAAAGACATTGTGAACTTTCTATGTGTTTGCTTCCAAAGTAGGAGAGAAAAACTAAGTTCCTCTTAGGACAGTGGTTAAAGCATTGATGTTATTGCATTATTTATTTTTTAGTAAAAGGATATTTTTTTGAGTGTTTATCATCAGTCTATCTCCACTTGTCTGACTTCCACAATTAAATTTCCAGCCTTTACAACAAAGGCTGAATTAATCTACTGCTGATTATTTCCTTAAAAGCTGCCATAGAGTTCCCTCTTGTCTCCGCAGAATTAACTGCCAAAGACCATTTGATGACTTCGAGTAAGTCAGTATTTTACTATTTTCATCCTACACTATGGCTAATGAGCCAAGTGGCAATCTCCTATCTGATCAGCCACAGAAATAAAAGGTGAAGGATTATGTGCTCAGGGTATTTTATCTACACAAAGCCAGGACAAATACATATTTTCAGAAAACTCTTCTTAATTATAGAAGCATGGGGGTTACTTAGCACTACAGTGGAATAAAATATTTGAAACAAACTTTCCAAATTAATTCTTGCCTTGGAAAATTCATTTTGTTGTTACTGAGCGTATTTGTGTTACAAAGAAAAAGATCATTATTGCATGAAGGACCTTTCATGTTATAGTTGAAACAAAGCAGAGAGACATGAAGGGCATGCTCAGCAAAGCAGTAATATTATTTGTTTGGGGATGTTCCTTGAAGCATAGACAGAAACCATTCTGGATGGTAGACAGGCGTGCAGTTCACCATTTTAAAGAAGTTTCTTTCTTCTTTCACAAGTTTGCAGTCAAAAGCCATCAAATGGATTTTTTTTTTTTTTTTTTTTTTTTTTCTTTTTTACAAGGGNTGAATAGAGTTTGAGTTTTTATCTTGTTGGTGTTTTTTTTTTTGTTTTTTTTTTTTTTTTTTTTACTTTTCTACAAGTGGTTTGATGTATCAGGAGTGCTAAACAAATAAAAGAGGGTGGGGATCAGAAATGGAGGCGGAATACACTTGTGTCTGCCAAACACACCTGACTCAGACTTGAGAGAAGCTGAGTGGCTGCGGTGTGAAATTAATACCAGAGTCCCAAATGGCTGTGGATGAGACATTGGTTCACCACTTCAAGACAGGAACTCTGATGTGGTATCTGCATGGTTTGGGTCCAATTTGTCTGATTCAAGTTGCTTTTTCTGAGAGAGAGAAATAAGATTGTGAGGCATTCAGAACATCTGTGGTGTGAGCATAGAGCTCTACTGTGAGAAGTCCTTTCTGTCTTATTTGAAACTAAATGCTGAAGCTTAAAGAGAAAAGAGCAACTGGTGCCAGTGTACTCTGAAAAACACCAGAATAAAGCCTGACTAATTCTGTTCCTTTGTGGAATTATTCTGGATTTTCAGTACCCAAGAGGCAAGATCAAATTTTGGGTCAGTCACTTAGGATTTCAACTGAAATACTGACCATAGCAGAAAAGGTAGAATGAGTGTTTCAACTGGCATCAAATAAGTCTCCCTGCTGTATACACATTAAAGTTCCTTTGTCTTGATCTTAATGGATTTGGCATTCCTCTAGTTACAGCTTTCATGTTTTATTTTCCCAAATCCAGTTTAAGGTTAGCCATATCATCCTTGTTGCCCAAGGGAAGAGAAAGACAGTTTTGAGCATATTCACTCATTTAATTTTGAAGAGAATGCAGAATTGCTGTTCTTTAGCTGAGTCTATATACTTCAGAAAAGAAACAGAAATAAGATATTGTGATATGATAGAATATTTAGTTTTAGGAGCTGCTTCCTCTCAGCTGTGATATTATCTGTCACTATATTCCTTATAGTCTTTATTTCTTTAATCAATATATTAGTCACTATTTTTTTCAATCATCATCACTAAGTAACCTTAAAATTAACATTTCACTTTCTGTTATAATAAAATCATGTGGGAACCTGATCAGTATTAAAACGTCTGTTAGCATCTTCAAATACAATTTGCTATAGTATTAAATTAATAATATTTATATGAATATTGCAGAAAATTTTAAAATCACTGTATGTGCTATACAGACACAGCCTCAGTTCTCTTGAATGCTGCACCCTGTATCAGGAAGCACTTTGATGAAATAGGTTATTATAGTTAGTGTTATAACTGAGCTTAGACAAAGGAGGCATTGCTATTTTGCTTTATAGAGGGACACTGGAAGAGAGGGGACATGCTGAAATTTAAAGAAGGAGCCTGAGGTAGAACTTGAAATAAATTGATATCCCAAGTCCTGGTCCAGCACTATGCACATCTTGTCATCCTTTCCTGTATCAATGTCTCTTGTGCACTTGAGAAAACCCAATATAAGTTGCCAGGTCCTGTCACAAGGACTTGTGCAGAACTGAGTGTTCTTCAAGTGTCTCCTGGTGTCTGCAAGAGCCTCCTGATGCAGGGCACGGGGTAACTGTAGGAGTGGGAGCAGCTCTCAGTACCTATCCCTCCTCATCACCCCAGAAAGAATCTCACTGCACTTAGTTAGCCCCTGCTGCATCTGTGCCATTGCAAACAAAGCTCTGGGTTTCCTGGGCAGGGGATGCAGCTCCAAGCTGTGCTGTTGTCCCCTGGATGAACTGGAGTCCTGCACAAGGCAGCACCACCACGTGTAGAATTTCATTTGTGCCACTGCTCCCAGTGCAAACAGAGAGGGAGGGAAAGATGGTATTAATATTCACATAACTTTGCTCTTTTCCACAGACTCATAGGGAAGACCTTAGGGCCTTTCTCTGGAAGGTGAAAGGTTCACCATTCTCATTAGAGTGAAAAAAGGAAAAGAGTGCTACTTTGGCTCAAATGGTTTTCAAAAAAAGTTATACCTAACAGGAAACTGTCAGTAAAAATAAGAATTCAGAGTGCCTTTATCTTCCATAATTTTATCTTATCATATTTGTAGGCTTGGAAGTGAATTCTGGCTGTTGAGAATTGACAGGCATTGCCCTAAACTTCAGACAGGGAGCTCCATGGGGCTTTCAAAAAAACAAACCTATGTGCACACAAAAACCAATAAAGTTTAAAGGTTAGGATTTCTTCTCAATTTCAAGGTTTCTTAGTATCTTTTCCCTGGTATGACTGTGTTTCCCTGCTAACAGTGTTTACTCCCCAGATACTCCACTCCAGTGAAAGTCATGCAACTTCCTGAAGTTGAGGGACCTTTCATAGATTTAGGGCTGATGAGCTTGGTAAATTAACCATATTAAACATGAAAGAGAGAAGAAGAGCTTCTT
>VYZQ01058587.1:0-11744 GCA_013400655.1 Mystacornis crossleyi | reverse complement strand
ATACAGAACTAGTATGTATGGGAAACTCTGAACGGAGCTTTCAGCTCCTGGCAAGGTGAGTGTTGAGAGAGTAGAAACTACCTGTGCTAACAGGGAACAATTTTCTAACCTGAGGTATAACTACATGTGTGTAATCTTGTCAAAAACCTGTAAGAATTTGAGTTCCATTTCCACAAATTTCTTAAACATTATAATCAGCTCATCTGAGGGCTCTTTTTTGGGAAATTCTGTAGAGAAGCTGTTTGGAAATGGGGTGGGAAGGTTTTAAGGAAAGCAGAGACATAGCACAAGCAGAGATTAAACCTTGTGTGTGTTCTCAGGATGACAGGTACTTCTTAAGTGGTTCATTGGATGGAAAACTCCGACTCTGGAACATTCCTGACAAAAAAGTGGCATTATGGAATGAAGTAGATGGACAGACAAAATTGATTACAGCTGCCAACTTCTGTCAAAATGGCAAATACGCAGTCATAGGCACCTACGATGGAAGATGCATCTTTTATGACACAGAGGTAAAAACTTTGAGACTGGATTTTTTTTTATGTTAAATAACAAACAGATTTGGAAGTCGTGGTTATTTAAATATCAAGAAACAAACCTGTTAGAGCTTGATGCAAGCTAACGTTTTTACACAATTTTTTCAAATTGGGACACACTTTATTATCTTTTCAGCACTTGAAGTACCACACACAAATACACGTTCGTTCTACCAGAGGTCGAAATAGAGTTGGAAGAAAAATTACTGGCATTGAACCTTTGCCAGGAGAAAATAAGGTACTGTCTTTCAGTGCAGCTTTGGCCCAGTACTGAAATTCTGATATTTATATCTAATGCCTAGTAAGCTTGTGCCAAATCTTTCAGCACTACTAAAATGAGCCCTACTCTTTGCTGATTTAGGCTTACACAGTACTAAGTAGTGGTAAAATAGAATATATATTCTTTCAATGACAGAATCCTCTGATTAATGTGCAGGTGAAAAAATGGTTACAGGTGGCTAATTGTTTCCACTCCTAAAATTATTTATTTCTTTTCTAGATACTAGTGACATCAAATGATTCCAGAATCAGGTTGTATGACCTAAGAGATCTGTCTTTATCTATGAAGTACAAAGGTTATGTCAACAGCAGCAGCCAAATCAAAGCCAGCTTTAGGTAAGACAGTATTGTAACAATGGAGTTGTTGGATTTGGGAAATGCTGTGGCTGCAGTACAGAGGGTTTTGTTTAAATAATCTACATTGGCTTGAAACTGAGCCTCTGAAATGTCACTTGGCTCAGAATGCAAAGGTAAAAAAAGGCTCTGGTCAAGAGTGATAAGCTTGGGAACTTCTATGGATGAGTGAATGCTGTTGCATCCTGTGGATGGTATGATGTGTGTCCATTACTACTGCTGTGAGTCCAGGAACTGTGCTAGAACTGAGGTTGGAAATGACCATGGGAGATCATCTTGCTCAGCCCCCTGCTCCAGATAAATTTCCCAGATTAAATCATCTCTATTTACTGGGCTGTAGCCCAGTTAGTGTCAGAGTTTAGAGATGCAGAGCTACTGTAATGCATGCTTGAGCAGCTAAGAAAATGAATCTTTGGCCTCCTTTGAATCTTTAGCCATGACTTTACCTATATTGTAAGTGGTTCAGAAGATAAGTATGTCTACATTTGGAGTACATACCATGACCTGAGCAAGTTTACATCTGTAAGAAGAGACCGAAATGACTTCTGGGAAGGCATTAAAGGTAAAAACTAGTTTTTGATCTTTCTTTTATCAAAGCTCATATGATTTGAAAATTGAAATATTTTATTTGCTATGCGTTTAGTTTGAACAAATTCTTAGCAGAATGCATGGTAATTGGTGACCTGTCAGGAATCCTTGTTCACAGGAGACTCTCTTTGGGATGGCAAGAGAAAGAGTAGCTTAGAGTTTGTCCAGCTTCAGTAAGAGATTCGGAATTAACGTAATGTTTTGCTGCCTGATTGAAGAAATCAAAGTAATTATCAACCTATAATCCTTTATGGAAAAGGGACTTTGAAAATGAATACAAATATTTTCTCTTTCATAGCAGGCTAAAAACCAAAATGGCTGGGGAAAAAAGAAGCTCTTTTATTTCCTCCACATACACACAGTTTCTGGGAAATGTGGGGCCATGTTGATATCAAATGTGTTTTGGACCTCTTACCAGTTAGTTTTGGGCACTTGGAGCATCTTCTGAAATCCCTAAGATTATAGAACAATGACAATTGTTTCTTGAATTCTGGGCTTACCTGATGCCGCAAGCACTGAAATTCTTGGATATTTACTAGAATTTATGCCTGCTATTCTTGTAAAATTAACAAATTCTTGAAACAAGGTAATCAAAATTGGATTGTCTTTCTGAAGCGCACAATGCAGTCGTCACCTCTGCAATCTTTGCTCCAAATCCTGGTTTGATGGTGTCACTGGAAACTTCTGAAAAGCAGGAAGCTGAAAGTAAGGGAGAAGATTGTGAAATATCAGACACCATACCCTCTGGTAGGTGTTTAAGATGAGCTCTGCTTGGCACCATGGCATGCGCAGGAAAATATAATTTATGAGTACTTTCAATCTGGGCACACCAGATAATACAAAAGACCTGGCACAAGTCTTGTTATATAGCTCTAAAATTCTTTGTTGTCCATGACAGAGCGTTATGAAAATNATTTTGGCAGCTGTTTTGTTCTTGAAAGCTAAGGATGTGAGATGAGGGGTACAGTTGCCATCTTAAGTACTTTAGGATTATTCCTTTTATATTGGAGGTAGAGCTGCACCAACCATTAATGAAAAGGTTTCTTTCCTAGAAATGTCGATGTTTCTTGAAGTATTGGCTAGAAATCAGGAATATGATAAAGGAAGAAGAGTATCACAGTGCTGTCATGTATTTTAATGAGAGCTTGATTTTTATATATATTTTTTAAATGAACTAACAGTTTGTTCTCTTTCCTGTTAAGGAGCTCTGAAGACAGATCACACAGAAGTGCTTTTATCAGCTGACTTTACTGGAGCAATTAAAGTCTTCATTAACAAAAAAAAATATGTATCTTAGTTGGTTTGCAACTGACAGCATAAAGCTATGGTACTGTGGGATTAAAATTCCATAAATGAGGCAAAAGCAAAGTATCTAATATAATAATGTTACAGGCTGATTTATTTTTAAATCTTTATTTTAAGACTACTCAAATATTGGATCCTTGGAAAGCAGTGCGCCTATTAACACCTGGGCTTGTAGGATAGAAAGGAATGTGTAAGAATAATCTGGCCAAACATTAAACTCTAAACTATCTACAAGCAGTTGTTTTGCAATGTCATTGTGAACCTGTACAGGTTTCTGCACAAAAATGTGTTCGCACATGTGTGTGCCTTTTGGTTTTATGCACGAATTGGAACCTGTATCAAAAGCATTTTAGTGGTGCTTGTGGCCACTAGATGTCGGGAATGGGGATGGGAAGGGAAGGCTGGAAAAATGCTGAATAATGTAGTCTGATCTTTGCACAAAATTCCATTTGAGAAAGATCTTGAATTTGTAGTAGCTAATATTCAGAGTTTTAAGTTATGCAAGTTTTTGATGGGTCAGCAACCATGTGTAAATGTTTTTATAAATTTCTCAACTTCAGGACGTGAAAATTTCTTTGTTGTCTTTTAATTGTTGTGGACTTTAGATTGCTTTCTTATATATAATTTTTTTGCACACTGGAGCACAATACTTGTGTAAAGAATTCTCTCATTCCTTGTTCACAGGCACCAGGATATATTCACCTTCCAGATAAAATTAAGCTGCATTAGAAAGTTCTTATATTTTAAAACTATGTAAAATAAACTGTTTACATTTTTTAAGTATTGTAGCTTAAAGTTTTAAGTTTTTTTTTGTTTGTTTAGTGCCACTGAATTTTCAAAGTCTTTGTAAATATTCATATAAAATACCTATGAAGTAACATTCTGGGTATCTTAACCCATGAAATGTTATTGATGGTCAGATGTTTCAGACAACAAATATATCATTAAACTTGGTCACACACTTGGAAATTGTTGCTTCTTTTCCATTTTGGTTCATTAATTTGCCTTTTGTCTTAAGTAGTTGTGACCTGTTTCTGAGATCATTGATCCTGCAAGCAGTTACCTTCTGATTTCTACTTTTCCTGATCTTCTCACACCTTTGTTTCTGAAAGAATGGGGAATGGAGTACTGCAACTGGATATTAAGCAGAATTAAGAGTAATTATATGATAGTTTAGCATGAGAAGGACACTTCAAAAGTGTGTACAGAATCCTCTCCTTCCTATTAGTGGAAGAATGAAGACATGGAAAGGCAGGAAGTGAGTCTTACTCATCTTTTAATTCTTTTCTACTTAGGTGAATTTGGCTATGACTTTGTGTAGAATTGTCTCCGACAAGAAACTTGCAAAGGGTTTATCATCAATCAAAATAAATACAAGAATGGTACACACATTATATAAAATTATTTTCAGTTAACACAGTTGGGTGAGTTTGACTCAGAGTTGAAAATACCTGCATGGATGAAACGAGTGAAACTCTCTCAAGGTTCTTTTGTTACTTTGAGCTCCACTGAATTGACAGAAGTGAGGAGGTGGCACAAGAAGACATTTGGTTCGTGACTCCAAATACAAGTTTCTGTAATGTATGCTGTATCTGTGTAGAGGACTGTAACTGACTGAGATTTCTGCGAGCTGTTCCCAAACACTTCTAGGGTTTGTTATAGATGTTCTACATATTTATTGACTAATATAAGTTAAGAAGCTGCTTTGTGCAGTAAAAATGCCATCACTTTGCTTACAGGTACCTTAATTCCAGAGTCTTGGCCCATTGTGGCCTTCCTGTCTCTGAAACTAAAAGTCCAGGCTGAAGGAAGACGCATACGGGCTTAGCACTAGGGGGTTTGGGTATGCTTTTTTTTGTGTCTGTGTACTGCTGTTCCATTCCTGCTTTTCCCGTATTATAGTTAAAATAGTAAATGCAAAAATTAGAGATGAGTAATAGGAGAAGGGAGCTCTTACTAGCTGGTAAGAAATAGACAGAAGAGGATGGCTCAAACCCAGCTTTGAGTGACTGAAGACCTGGCTGCTGTCAACGTGCAGTGTTGGAGGTACATGTGGGGCTAAGTGGGCTTTGGGAGGGATTCCTGCAACATGAATGGCCTGCATTTTTGCAGTTGTTTTACGTGTTCTATGCAAAATCTCCTCCATAACTTCTTAATGATCTGAATGGCTTTGGGTTTTTTTTCAACATGACTGCTTTGGAGACATAAGTTGAACTGTCAGTTTTGCATATTAGCCGCCAGAAACTCTTATTAAGATGTTCTGTTGGACCTGTTAAGTGTTCAGATGATGTAAAAAAGGGTTATTGCTTTCATTATCCAGGCAGTAAGCAAAGCTGATCTTGGGGAAGACTTGACTTCCATTTATCTTGGTATTTAGCTTTTCAGCACTCACAGCTCTGGTGTTCCACTGCATTGATCTAGTATTTGCAATGCTTTTTCTCCACTTGAACTGTTCTGCTCATTTTTAATGGTTCAGAAATCTTTCAGTGAACCAGAAATGGTTCACTGCCTCTTTCCCTTTCCTTCCAAAAGTGGTGTCAGTTAAGTGCTATTCAAGTTTATATGGTGCTGGATCCTGTCTGATCTTGGCCACTGCTGGGTCTGGAGGCTTCTCTTGTTGCCTTTTTCTGGGCTTAGAGTTAAAAGCCAAACATTGTTAGAGGGGGAAAAAAGGGTTTTACCTCAGTATTTATTTCAGGATCCTCAGGTGCACCACATCCAGGTAGAATGCACCCTGAATGCACGCTGAAAATGCACACCCGAGAGTGCCCCCTGGACAAAATGGAACCCTCCCCCTCCCCCCCCCGAATGCACACCTCGAGGAATGCACACACATGATGATTTGCGTATACACTTATAGACCTTGCACATTAGCATATCTGTCAAAGATTCCCCAATGAGAGGCTCAAGAGAAGCCCCCACCTTGAGGAACCTTCCCTCTGCATGGGTCTATCTTGGTTTACAGAATGTGTTCTGGAGAGGACCTTGGTGTCTGGGGCTTTCTGACCCCCAGCTACGAGGCTTCCAAGATGTTTAGTCTCTTGGCTTAAGGAACTTTGGGTCTAAGCTTTTTATCAGACTTTAGGGAATTACAAGTATGTGGGCTAAAAGCACTGAGGATACATAAAAGCTGTATAAATGGGTGTATGTGAAAAGGGTGTATAAGAGGGGTATATGAAAAAGCAAAAAATCATCATGGCGTCACTCTGGTACCTTATGCACTGCATTCTGCTTTTGTCCAGAGCCTCCAAGTTCTCCTTGCAGGTACATGTTAAGTTGCAGATAAATTCCAGTTTCTCTGCTGAGCCTGTTGGGTTCAGTGCCTTCACTGTGCCTTCACTGTCTGTACATCAGGGAGTGCCCTTGAACTGCAGTAATGTTCCTGGAGCACAAGCACAACATGGATGGAGATCTGTTAAAATAAAACACTTCCCTTTGCGCAGGAGAGTTCCTCTCTCTGGACTGTTTTTTCCAGGGGCCTACTTAACAACTTCTCTTAAAGAACCAAAAGGTTGACCTCCATGTCATCAAAATTCTGCTTCCAGAAAGTGATTGAGAATTCCCAGGAGGCAAAGTGAGGAATTGCCATTGCAGAAGAACCTAGGTGCAGGAAATGTGAATTAACTCAGTCACCTCCCAAGAATCAATAAAATGAGCTGATGGAGTGTCACAGATATTCAGCACCTCATTTCTGCTGTAACTGGCTGCTGGCAGCTGGTTCTGGCAGTGAGTGGCTGTGGGTGGAAACAAAGCTGTCTCGCTGCTACCTTTGTCTCTTTCAGAGCTGGGCACCAAGCCCCATGCACATGCAGAGGGACAAAAACAACAGATCAAGTAGATGAATCATGCTAAAATTCGATTTCTAGATGCTGCACAAGTCATGTTTTCTCAAGTTAAAAAAGGGAGGGGTGTCTTTGTTTCTTTTGGGTGGTGAGATTCTTCTGGGTTGTTTTTTAACTGAAAGCAGTGCTGAACTCTGCAGCTGACATGATGCTAACGCTGTTAAGCCATAGGCGTGGCAGAATTGATTCATCAGTCACGGAAGGCCACTATGCTTTTTTTGCAATTTGCTGAACACATGTTGGAAAATGGTCACTCTGCAAATGATCCAAAGTGAACCTGTGAGTGTAAGGAATGCTAAGCTGTTACCTTTTGAGGCAAACTTGCCTGCTGCTTCTGGCTGGAATCTCAGCAATGCAAATTTTTTTGTGTTTTATCAATGTCTGTTTTCTAAGTGTTTTCTCTAGTTCTATATATGATAGCTTCCTTGTTTGAGAATTGCTTATGAGCACATTGCTTCATTTTGTGGAAGTGGGAACAAACTGGAAAGCTGTAGGGAACGGTTGACTGGTTCTGAGGACATTCTGAATCTCTGTTCTTTGATGATGTCTATAGCTGCTACTTTTGCTTTCTTACTATTTAATTAGTATTTTGCTAATAGTATTGGTCTCTTGCCACGATGCAATGGAGGCTTTTCAGTTCACATGGTTAGAAACTGGTTATTTTTTCCTGTATGTGCTTTTGAGACAATGCTTCAGGCTTTTGTGTGGAATTCTGCTGAGACTATAATACTCAGTAAATGGAGCACAAAAAATGAGTGAAGCCAAGTGCTATGTACAGAACTACACACAAAAGGCCATTCAGAAAGGAACATGAGTACTTGTTTAAGCCTGTGGGTAAATTTGTCTTTAACTGCAGTAAGCGATAGGTACATGTTTAGAGTGGTGCCAGAAAGTTTTTTTCCCACTAACCATAACTTTAGGACCCTCCTGAATAAAGGCTGGTATCATATTATGGTGATAAACAGAACAGCTTGTTACAGAATCACACGTTACTCAGGGTCCAGGGAGTCCTCTGGAGCTCTGGTCCAATCCGCTCTGTTCACCCAGGTCAGAGCAAGTTGCACAGGCCTTTTAGTATCTCCAGGGACAGACAGTACAGTTTCACTAGGTAACATGTCCCAGTATGTGACCAGCGCCACAGAAAGTGTTTCCTTGTTGTCTTCCATTCTTCTTCCACTTACTTCCTCTGTTTGCATCCCTAAATGTCCCAATGTCATTTTTGTCTCTTTAGACCTACTGGGCTTTGCTTACTTTAATTTGTACCTAAGGTGTTTTCAACAGACTCTGTTTTTATGGAAGTAACTGCTACTTCCTTTTGCTGTCTGAAAACAAATAATTAGGAACACTAACAAAGTAAGAAAATTTCAAAGGGTGACATTATTTTATTGGCCTGTAGTTGACTCTGCAGAGCATATTGTGAAATAGATTTATTTGAGCAATGGTGACCCCCCCCCTTAGACTATTCTCTAGTTGGACTCACATATCTTTACAAGGAAACAAACATCAGGGAGTTTTTTCTTCTGCCTTTTCACAGAGTTGTCATGAAAAATACTGGGCTGAGACCAGGCAGCAATGACATTTTGACCTAAGGGAGGATGTCCAGCAGCTGTGTGTGTCCACCTCTTAATTGCTGTATTCTTTGTCCAAGCTAGAGAGTTGCTCATGGGAGTTGTGTGAGATGTTAATAATCCTCTTGTGTGTGACAGTTACTGTGAATGATCTTTAAAGCCTTCAAGCAGAGGAAGATAAATAGGGGAGTGCTCATAAGCTGGATGTTGCTGTGTTACACTAGACCTCTATAGCTTAAACTGAACCCTGTGCTTTCCTTCCATCACTCCCATCTGATTAGTTGTACTCCAGGATGCAGAAGAGAGGGGCAACAGCTCAGGGGCATCATCACTGTGCAGTGCTGGACTCTCCAATACACAGAGAGACGTGGATATGCTGGAGAGAGTCCAGCAAAGGGCTAGTCAGGTTATGGAGAGCTTGAGAGAGCTGGGTCTGTTCACCCTGGGAAGGGCCATCTTGGGAGGGATCTTGCCCATGTGTAAAAATTCCTGACCGGGTAAATGTTGGAGACTTCCTGGTGGTATCCAGTGGAAGGACAAGTGGCCATGGGCACAAATGAGATATAGGGAATTCCTATGTTTAAATAAACACTTAAAAAGTTTTGGTTTTGTTTTTTGTTTTTTTTTTCCTGTCAGAGCAGTAAAACACTAGAACAGATTCAAACATCTGCCTCTTGAAGTGTTCCAAATTTACTAGAAATTGTTCTTGCCCTTTCTCCCTGGGGTTAGGGTTGGAGCCTGCTGGGGCAGTGAGGCAGCCAAGGCAGTGCTGTCACTGTGTTCAGCACAGTGTTCAGCACACCATGTTCATGATGTGCTGGTGCAGGCAGCAGCTCTGCAGTTGCTGTCAGTGCTCTCCACTTGCACAGTGAAGCCAGTGCTGGCCCTCACCAAAAACCATGTCTGGACCTCTCTCCCTGCCACTGTCTGGGTGTGCAGAATACATGGGATTGCTATTAATCTAATTAGTAGTTCTGTATCTGAAAATAGTTAATGCTAGGTGTTTCAGAAGCAGCATCTTGGTCTACTTTTAATCAGATATGAGGAAGTTGCCTTATTTTTCAGGAGGTAAACTTTGGGAGAACTTCTAAATGCAAAATACAAAAACCTGGTGACTGTTGGGTCAATATTATGTCTTTAAGACTGTGATAAGGATAGCCTGGCGCATCACATGGATTCACCATTAGTGGTGATGCCTCTTAGTGCTACTTCACTGACTCTTCGTCCAAGGAGGAGTTTACCCAAGATCCCTGCAAACCCTTGTATGCTCTTCCATGAAGGTGGATGCTGATGGGAACTGCCAGGATGCACCTGCAGCTGCCGTGACTTCCATGCCCAGGAGCTGAAGGAGGTGAAAAAGGAGTACAGCAGCCCTGGCATGAAAGGCAGCAGTGTGTGATCCTGCAGAGCTGAATGCTCACCGAGAGTGCCCTTCTGGGAAAGGCAGTGCTTGGATTTGGCACTCCTCCCATCCCCAGGAGCTGTGCCTGTGCCATCCAGGGTGTCTTGGTTTGAAAGACAGATGTCTACTAAGGAAGGCAGGAGCCTCCCTTGGAATGGAAAATGCAATCCCTTTCCCTCCAAATTATTATAAATTTGAAATTAAGAGGCTTTCAGGCAAAGATATGTGGAATAGGAATAACAGTTCTTTTACTAACACATATATATATATATAACAAAGCAATAATACAGAAAAACTGGTTTAACCTGACAGAGTCAGGGTACAACCTGACACCCTGACGGGCAGGGTGGTCGTAGCAGTCCGGTCAGGTGATAGCTGCAGTTCTCTTTGAAGTGGTTCTGTTGNCTCCAGGGAGGAACAGGAGGAACAGCCATAGCTGTGGAGTCTGACCAGCTGCTCTTGCTATACCTAGCCTTGCATAGTGTTTGTATCTCCTGAGATTTCCCAGATTTCTCCTGAGCACACCAGCAGTGCTGGCTGGCTGCATGTGCAGCTGAGGAGTGATGTCTGATCAAGATACCCAAGTACTTCATTTGTCCCTTGCTTTGGCAGGAGGCACAAGCTGCACAAAAAATGTTGCTTAAGGAGTTCTTCATGTGTGGACCTGGGGCAGTCTGTGTCTTGGCTTTGCTATCAATAGAGGTGAGTGTGCAGATGTCATGTTAAGGCCACTTTCTGGTTTGTTTGGGTTTTTCTTTTAAATTTTGAAGTACTTGAAATGCATTCAAACATCACAGCTGTGTCTGACAGGAATTTTGAAGCTGAGAAATAGAAGATGTAATGGCATTCATAATCCTCCTCCTGCCCAGCAAAAAAAGCACATCTAGATATGGGTAACTGAGTCTGGCAGATTCCCTGCAGGAATGCAGGACCTTCTCCAATGCAGTGAAGCACTTGGTTAATCACATGCTTAAATTTACCACATACGTAAGTGTTTTTCTGGGACAGGCTCATGTGCAGGTGAAAGATAGAAAGGCCCACAGATAACCGGTGAAAGATAGAAAGGCCCACAGATAACCAGTGAAAGCAGTGAAAAATTAGATCATTGGCTGATAATATTAAGTGCCTTTTATCTTGGATGGCTTGAGAAATTAAATCCTATGCCTGCCACTAACCCTTCAGCACCTTTGGGAGGTTTGCAGAACTGGTCCAGGGGTCCCCTAGATACGGTTCCAGACCTTATGACAGTGTCAGCTGCACTGACAGGTATTTGTTTAAAAAAAAAAAAGAGATTCGTTCTTAGTGCATCTTCTGTGCTATAGCGCTACTGGTAAGTGGGAAGGATATCACTATCAATCTAATATGATGTCCTCTGCAAATTTTCTGTTCCTGTAGTCTGTGCTGTCTAGCAGAACTGGGGAGGAGGTGTGGCAGGAGAGCTGTTTTTCCCAGGTTGGCTACACCTTCCAGTGTATCCTCACTGGGAACTACAAGCTGCTGCTGCTGCTGCTGCTCACCCTCTGATCAGTCAGACAGATGTTGGGATCAAAGTAACATTGGGGGCTTCAAGGCTGTAGTCTCAACAAAGAGACAAGAGGTGAAAATGTTAGCACATTTGTGTCTGTGAGTTCCCTGTGGCAGACTGAGTTGGAGAAAGTTTGGTTATCTGAGGCAGCGCACAACTCCTCAGCACTTCCAGAATGCCCCTGTGTGTCCTTGGGTGCCTTTCTTATGCTGATAAACCTTTACTGGCCTTTCTTCCCTCTGAAAAAGCAGATTAAAACTACAGTCCTTGCAGCCCTGGGTTTGTCTGTCACAGCAGTGCTGTGGCTGCTGTCTTGCCTTAACACTTTGTCCTGGTTTGGACAGG
>VYZQ01058584.1:0-17583 GCA_013400655.1 Mystacornis crossleyi | reverse complement strand
GGCAGCACTGCCAGAGAGGAAGGCCCCGAAGGTGCCCAGCTCTTCCTAAAGAGCAGCGCGTGTAGCTGGGTGCCTTTACTGCTGAGGGAAGTGTGAGGCAGCCAGGAAGAAGGATGGCTAAATTTGTCTGTGTGAAGTTTAAACTGCCAGCAGTGAATCCGAGAAAATCTCTAGAAATGTGCCTGTGGATGAAAGGATAAAAACAGTTCAGGAGCAGAGTAGATTGATTCCTTCCCTACATCACGGTGATATTTAGATGACATTTCAGGTATAACTGGTAGGGATGAAGCAAGTAGTAAATGCAAACTGTTACTTTCAAGCAAGTGTAATGCTAAAAAATAGAAGTTGTTGGAAATAGAGATAAGATTTAAAAATCAAGCTTCAGGCAGTCCCATATATGCTGACCCATTTGACAGTCAAAATGTGTCAAAACCAGAGAGCAGGTTTTCACTTGGTTTCTGTAAAAGAAAGAGTGAGAATGGTCTGCGTTTCACAGAGGCTTTGGGGGTGCAAGTGGGACACGGAACTGGCCAGAACAATCTTGCAAGGAAGGCAGAGGAAGGTGTTTATTTTCAGGTGGAAGTGAGGAACAATTTTGTGCTCCAGCTTGTCCTGTTGGTTTCTGTGAGACACCACTGCAAGTTCACATTTAAATATTCTGCACAACCAAAGCAAATGAGCTGCCTGGAAAAACAGAAAGAAGCAAACGGCAACTGAAACTATTCAGGAATAAGAGGGGAGCCTGATTTAGGCAGAGCAAAATGGCAAATACTTTTAAATTGTAAATTATTTTTGCACTCAAAAGAGGAAAGAATGGTGATTTGGCAGGATACCTCGCATTAGGAATAAACATACCTGAGTTTCTGAAGGATTTAATAATCTAACATGAAGCTCCCAGTAGCCCTGCAGGCAGAGGATGGGCCTGTTGGGTCATGGTTTGTACCATCAAAGAGAGAGATTTCATCTTTCAGATGTTGTTGTGCTCGCTTGGTAAGAATTCAGCTTATTAAAAGGTGTTAAATAAGATACAGGATAAAAATACTACAAGAGAAAAAAAATGAAATATTTAAGGCTAAAAGGCAAAGTAAATATGGAAATAACATTTGGCAAACATATTCTGAGAACGAGACTCCGAGTTTATTTGTTGGAAGAGGTGGTGGGGTAAGCCTGGGTGGGTGATGCAGTGCCATGACCCTGGAATCAGCCAGGCAGGCAACACCCCATGCTGCACATGTGGAATGTGCAGCTTTTGGCATGGGAGCCCAAATATTAAAATGGGCCCATAAATCTGAGTACAGTTTTCAGGGTTTAAGAATCTTATTTTATCTGGATTGAAGTCCTCTTCCCCTCTGGCATTAGAAGGTGTTTATGGCTGTAAAAACAAGGATTGCAAAGTATTGCATTGAAATATCTAAGGTCTTCTCCTGCCAGGCTTACAAGGTTTACTTTGCAGCTTAAAATTAAAACAAACAAGAAAATAATCTGCCAGTATGGCCTTTGTAGACAAAGTGCAGGAAAAGAATGGACAAATGAAATACATCACTCCAAATATTTTTTAGAATTCTAAAAATAGTTTTCCTTTCCCGTGGTGAGAAAAGATAAGGTGAAGTTTTTCTTGTAAGACCAAAGAAATCTTTGAGGTTTTTTAAAGTCGTGTTTAAGTAATGTTACAAAAAAGAATAAAACTGTGGCTCCTGTCTGTGATCAGTGACCACATCAGAGCCTGGACTAATGCAGCTCTTTGCCTTCTGTTATCTTCCAACAGTTCCTCCTTCAGATATCCATAGGAAGAAAAGTTACCACAGTCTGGAAAGGTATAAAAATCTCTGGGCAACAGCTCTGGAGCTTCAGGCCTTTAGCAACCACTGTGCAGATTCTTTCGTTCACATTCAGGTCCTTATAGGCACCATCAAATGGGAATTGCCAATTTTTCCTTTCCTCTTCCCTATCATTAAGACATATTTTATTGTTGTGCTCCCAGATTTTGCTCATCTTGATTTCTGAGGGTGCAGACTTATGTCGTAAACTGAAGAGAGAACAAACCATTCAGCAGGGTTGGGATCTGAAGAGGGGAGAGCAGCTGTGCAGTCACTGAGCCTTTATGGGAGGGACAGGGAAGAGTTTGGGGTAGATGTCACTGCCATGGACTTCACCATTTAAAGAGAGACTGAGGTTCAGGTCAGAGCCCTGAAAATAACTCGGCCACAGACTAAACCAGCTGCTCAGAGCCAGGGGTACTGACCCAAACGCAAGGGTGACGTCCCTGCAGTTCACTCAGGCACAAACATCCCAGTACTTGTGGTAATTTCTGTATTATTCACATTTATGTCTGCTCTTCCTTCTGTCTGTGCTCCCTCTCACCTCATTCCGAACTGGAGCCCGAACAGCCCAGTGGAGGCTCATCAGTAATAATGAGATTGAATAAGAAATGTTCAGATTTACATTCTGTTACCACTCTGACCTCATTAAGGCCCTTTTGTTCTGGAACCTCGGTATCAGGACTTCCCTTTGGCCACGGAGCTGTCAAGTTCACTCACGGCTCACTTATAAGAAATGTAAATCAAAGCAAAGAGTCAGCTCTGGCTAAATTCTGCCTTCAGAACATATATGAACTGTATTTTTACGGGAAACAAAACATGCAAAAGGCGAAGCTCACTCTGGTAAAGATCCACCCATTAAAATAATTTACTGGATATCTTTGATGTTCATTTTCTTCAGCTGTAAGCATTCAGTGATCCATCAACTGCAGATAAACGTTGTGCTGAAAGCTTTCACTGAAATTATGAGAAGGAATAAAGGAATTAGAGCCGTAAGACTTCCAGAGATGCCCTGTGTCGACATCCCTGTTTCCAAGCCCTATTAAATGAAACAACACATTTCTCTGAGATTTCAAGGTTTCACAAGCCCTAATTTACAATGGAATTACAGAGTAAATCCCATTTTGCTACCACTCCTACTATCAAAAATTTAAACTATTCACATTAAAAGATAATATACTCGTATACAATAAAATACTTCAACTGCTTTTAATTTAATCAACTGCTTTCTTGATTACTCAAGAAACTATCCATGCCTTGAAATGTTTGTGTAAAGGGAACCTATCTTTCAGCTCAGAGATATCTGTTCAGCCTTCTGTTTTCCTGCAGCCCAGTGAATGTTGCTTTTTTGGATTTTTCTGACACTTGTTTCAGGAAGAAACTGAAATGTTTGTCTTTCCTTGACATACAAAGAAAGGAATAACACCGGGATATTTATTATTTTCCTGTGTGGAGCCTGCAGCCCCTTGGCCTGGTTTAAGACACACAACAGAACTAATACCCACATACCCACTCAGCCGATCGTTTTGGCTGAAAATCCTTTGAGTGAGACTTTATGCAGAAGAAAAATTAAAAATTTGAATGGATTTGCAAAGGAAATGGAAAGGGTAACACTGACCCGGTGCTGGCAGGAAAGTGTTCCCTGGTCTGAACCAAGGTTCACCTCCCGATCCACGAGGGAACAGGTCACAGGAGCCCCCACATTTTCGGAAATCACAGAGGATCCTGGTCCAGTCTGATCAGAGGCGACCTTCAGTTCTCTGGCACACGGACCTCAAAGGGACAAAGACCAGCTCTGCTGATTGAAGCAACCCCTCCTCCTCATATCCAGAAACAAGCGGTGCTTGCACTTGCTGATTTGGGCCTTGATGGATACAAACTTATTCTGAAATGTGCTTGGTTTTGCTAAGAGAGATATTTTTTTAAATGATTGACAAAGCTACAAGTCACAGCACTCTGCAGTGTCTAAATTCTATTCTACACCTTCAAGCTAATACAGTATTTTGACAAAACACAGTTGGTGTTCCAAATTCGTATTTGGAAGAAATGTGTTTGTGTAAAATCTAAACTCACATCGGAGCTGTAGAGTTTGAGTAAAAAGAGAAACTTAGCAGTAGCAATTCTACTGAATCTCGGGTTTGGTCTCAGCATTAAGCCACTAAGATGGGCTGGATGAAGGCACATAAATCATTGTTTTGTTGTTGTTTTTTACGCTGTAAATACACGAAACCTTTGCTAAGGCTGGACAGGGTGCAGACCCCTGGGTTGCAGAAGGAGCCCATTCCCAGTCTGCACCCGGGCACTGGAATGATTTGCAGCTGAAGGTCAGACACACCCCTTGTGTCCCTGTGGTCCCCATCCCCTCCCCCAGGGTGAAACACTCCAGTCACTTCTCACAATACTGAAAACTTGGAAGATGCCAAAATGGAAGGAAGGATTTGGGAGTGTGAGAGCTTGGAAATGCTTCCAGCACAGCCCTCGTCTCACTTTGTGGTTTCAGGCGAGGCTCCTGGCTGCCTGTCTGTGATACCGGTCAAATATTTCAGGTGCTACTCACAGAGGCTAAATGAGGGATTACATTATTATTGTAACAAGTTCCTCTAGAATACCATTTTTGAGGTAATGACACCATTTATGAGCCAAAATCTAATTTGTACCTTTGGAGCCAATTTATCCAATTGGAGCCAATTTATCCGTTTGGAGCCAATTTATCCCTTTGGAGCCAAATTCCATCGATTTTCAGCCACTGTCACAGTGTCACACTTGCTTCTGTCCCAAGCTGCTTCTTGAGGTCAAATTCTCTCATCCCAGGTGCTGCCAGCTCCCTGTGTGTTCTCTGGGATTAACCGACTATCTTTCCATCCTGGGCAGTCTGGGAATCACTAATTCAAGCCTGCCTCTCAGCCAGTGAGGGTACAGTCCAGGGGAGAGTCCTTCAGGAGGTACCACAGTCAACGGTGTCCCTTTAAGTCCTCTTTTCAAATATAATTTGAGCTGTGGAGCTTTGGCCTCAACACAGCATTTACATGGTAGCCGTTTGGAAAATCACCTTGGTCCATGTGCCCCTTTCAGTGGAATCCCCGAGAAAATGGAGATACATTCCACGGGCTGGAATAAGTGAGGTGACGTTCCACCTCACCCAAAGAGAGCCCACTTCTAACGAAGCAGTTCTCACATTTGATTGCAATGAAGCAGCACAGCCCAAGTCCAAAGCGTGGCTGTGAATCACAGCCAGCGCCCGGTGAGCTGCGCTCCCTCTCTGGGAGCAGCGGGCAGGGACTGGGCAGTGCAGAAATAACTCCCAAACTGTGCTCTCTGGACTGCTCCTGTCTCTTGTAATTACTTCTACTCGGAGATGTCTGCCAAATTCTTCCCAGTGGACATATGGCCTCAGCAGGTAGGAACAGGCTGAAAGTGCTTTTCTTGCACTGACGTCAGTGGGGGAAGCGTGACTGAAGGCAGCTCCCATGAAAATTAAATATTACCTGACTCCTGCCCTTTTATCGAGAGAACAGCAGCGTGGCCTAGTTATTCCTACGGCTTCTTGAGAAATCTTCAGGCTTTTGCTTTCGTATAGAAAGTGTCTTTACACTTAATTAGAAGATAATGCCAGTCAGCTCCTGCTAATTATTTGTATTTTTGCTTAACGCTTATAAATCTACTTGTTCAGGTATTATTACAAGCTAATATTTGTCTTGTAACACACATTAGTCATTACAATTAGCAAGTAGAAATAGATTAGTCATGCGTAAACAATCTCATAAATGAAGTATTTATGCCCCCTTTGGGGATGGAAAGGAAGGTAATTTGAGCCCTCTGTGATTATCAGGGGAAACCTGACTTGTGTCTTCTATTCACATTGTTGGTTTGGGATTTCTTCTGGGGCAAACCCACCGGCTGGGGGCTTCCTTTAAAGTCCAGTAGCGCCACGAGAAAGGTTATGGATTTAATGAAAACCATCAGGTGTTACCTTATCCTAAACTGCTGGTCTGCATTGTTCAAAACTTGTCACTCTTTTCTCTCAAAAATCTGTTTAGTTAATATTTCTGCTTTTCCTGTGGCTGCAGGAAAGCTCCCTGCCCCATCTCTGAATTTAGAGGTTTTGTTTGAGCAGGGAACAAGAACGTTTATCCTCAGATTTAGGGCTTCTGTCACCTCTCTCTGAGAAAGACAGACTGGAGATTACAAAACTGTCACCCTTACCTGTGACATGGAGAGCTCCCTGCTCAAAGCCAATCCAAGCCGTGGTAATGAACTTCGAGAGGTGCCTTCCAAGAAAAAGGTTAGGCAGTGAGTTGATCGAAAATGTGAGTTACCGAGTTTGCTTCGAGCAATTGCAAAAGGAAAGGGTCTGCAGAAGTCTATACTTTTTATTCCATTTCCCAGTGGCTTTTCTTTGTCTCTTTTACATAAAATTTCATCCTGTTTCTTTCCAATTTGATGAGCCACTCAGAAAACCCTCACTCTTCGTGTGTGTATATGAAATCTCCTAAAATGTCACTTTTAAAATAACTGGGCTAAGCCAATGCATAAAGCCATTTCTAAATGAAAACTCCAAGTCATCTCATGGAAGGGAATTTATCGGCTGTGAATTGTTTCCCCACTGGTTCCCTGCACTGCCCACAGGTGAGGGCACTGTCCCTGACTGTAACAAACCACCGCATTCCCACCCAGGCCCTCGTTTTTCCCTTTGTTATCTTTAATTTCATATAATATTTCAATGCAAAGTCAAGCAGCTCACAGCTCTTCCTCAAGAAAGCATTTTCCCCAACTAAAGAAGTTGTCAAGCTTCCCGAAGGAAGGTGGGAAGAAGGGAATATTTGTTGCTATGTTTAGCACAATTACAGAAATAGGTCACATATTGTTTCTGAAGGAAATGGATCACCAGCATGGAGGCCCCCACAACTCATCCCGGTCTCCCTCCCTCCACCCCCGTACACAGTGCTTGAAGCATTCCAACATCCTTGCCAAATTCCCTCACAAATACTTTAATTCTTTACGTGCATGTCTCATTCCATCTGTTCCACATGCTCTTTATGCCATTTACATTCACTGGCAGGGGCTGTGAGATGACACCACACCGTGTAAATTTGCCGGGGTTTGAAGCCGTTTTGGGATCGCACGAGGGAAAAGCGGAGCAGCTCCGGGTCTGGGGTTTGCTCCCTGAGCCCGGGGTTCATCCCGCTCGGGGCAGAGTGGTGGGAGTGTCACCAGCAGGCTCTCGCAGCAAAGCCTCCAGGATCAGGGGTGGAAAGCACTCTCCTGGGGAGGATCTTGATGGGACTGCTGGTGGAGGAGACTTCGTGCCCAAATAAACAACAATGACAAGGCAAGTGTGAGGTAAAGGAGGAATAAAGGAATGCAGCACTTGGTGGGAAAGGTGGGATCACTCCTGAACACTCCTGAAATGCTCTCTGTGTGCTCCTCCACCACAGGAGCAAACCTCAGCCTGGGAGCCTTCGGGCTCTGCCTTTGGGAAATACCCATGGGCTTTGGGGTTTGGCAGTGTGGTCACCCCAGCCCACAGCCAGCTGTAAAGTCTGGAATGCACAGAGGGGCCACTGCAACGTCTGTGGGACACAGATTTAAGGGTAGTTTCCAGAATAAGAATAGGGAAAAACCCCCACCTCTTCGGGTTTCACTACAGGGACATTCACAGCACCAACCCACAGATCAGCTGTGTGTGCTTGGCCACGGACTTTCAACTCCTTGAACAAATTAGACGAAAGCCTCAAGCGCTGAAATTTCAATCATGCCCGGAGTGCTGGACACCAAACCTTTTCTTTCACCTCCATAAGAGAACCTCAGGTGAAAGAAACATGCACTTAAAGGACACATAGGAGTCCAACAGAGATTCCAGGTAAAACCACCAGAACTGTGGAGCTTGGGCCCAGCCTGCCGTGTGGAAGGCACCTGCAGCAGCCCCCCAGGACCAGGGCAGCCAGCACAAGGAGTTTGGTGTCCTGGCAGTGACAGCGCAGCCGGAGTGCTGGAACGTGTCACAGGTATCCATTTCTCACACCATTATGCAATACAACTACTTTACTACTCTTATTAAGACGTTGTGAAAATACATGTTAGATTTCATCAGAGGTCAGTCAACAGTTCTAACCTTCCCTTTTCTCAAAGTGAGACAGCTCAGCTTGCTTACCTGGCAAGACAGATTTCTCAATCTTTACCTCTCCATTTTTCCACATTCCTTTCCTCATCTAATTTTTCCTGCTTAGCTTGTGTGCTCTACCCATACCCTGTTATCTTCTACCCCATCTCTCTCTTTGCTCCCTGCCTGTTATTGCTACATTGTCTTTAATGTTTCCCTGCTCCCCTTTTTTGCCAAGCTTCAGTTTTCAACCGCTGTGAAAACGTTTGATTCACACGGTTCATTGTTTCTCCTTCAAAGGAATCATCGTCTAAAATAACCTGCATATGCTGGAGCAAAGGCAGGGAAGGGAAGCCTGGCATTCCCTGCTCACTCTCAGTTTGAAGCCTCGTAGGCAACTGCCCAGCAAATGAGGAATAAGGAAAATAACAGCCACGGTCTTGGAGAGGAAGGGAATCGAGAGACTTTGCAGCTTGGCATTGGATTTTTGATCCAGACTTTTTCAGGCAAAGAAAAAACAAAAACTACATTCTCCATTGTCCAAGCACTCTGTCCTTTACACACGTGCCAAATTAACCTGGAATAATGCATCTTGGATTCCTGGTCGTTTCATACCTGCCTGATAAAATGTAGCAAAGGATCAAGAGTTTGAGGTGATGGCATGAACCTGATTTTTGGTTTGGCCTGAAGCTGAGGGCTCCCAGAGGTGCTGATCTGTCAGGGAAAGAGCTGAGGGCTCCCAGAGGTGCTGATCTGTCAGGGAAAGAGCTGAGGGAGAGTGTGCAGTGGGGTCAGGCTGGTGCGTCACCGAGCCCAAGGGAAGGCACAGCTCCCCCAGGGTGGCCTTGGCACACACGTTCACGGAGAACGTTTGGTTCCTCAGCAGATGGACACAGAGACAAAGTGTCAGTGGAAACCCTGAAGGGAGGGAGCGTTTGAAGTGCCTTCCTCCAGCAAGGTTTAAACCTCTTGGTCTCAGGTACAACGTGCTGACCTCCATGGCCACCTCTGCTCGTCTCCCACAGAACTGGAGCCCCATCCAAGGACATTCCCCTCCAGTGTGGGTACCTGAGGTGATCCTTTCAGAAAACATCCCCTGCAGATGCTGGGGCAATGTCTCCTGTTCCTCCAGTATAGGGAAGGGGGAGACATCTCCCTCAGGATGTTCAAGCCCACATCTCCCATGGAAATGACCTCAGTACTAAATTACAGGGTGTCTGCTCCAGGTGGAGCGCTCCCCACCCTTGCTTTGATGATAGCCCGGTGTGCAGCACAGTGAGAGAGACACTGGGCAAAGAGAAGAATTATTAAAGCCTAATGAGTAAAGTACAGACTTATTTTGCCTTCTTTTGCCACTGACTGCTTTACCTAATGACAGGTCAGGCCCTGTGCAAACACATCTCTTTGATCCACAGAACCACTGAAACCATGGGGAATGGGCTCATCCCACAAATTCCACTGCCCTGCAAGGAATTTTCCCTTCTAAGGTGGTTATTCTACCTTTTAGATTTTCTTCTCTTTTTAGGTGTCTGTTGCCTTTGCTAATTCCTGCATTATCTTTACCTTTGGACATTTCATCCTTAGCATGTGCTGCTTGCAGAATGGTGGAGAGAGAAATCCCATTGTCAGCTCATTTAGTGTTCCACTGGGGGGAAGAAAACCAAGAGGACAGGATTCAATAAATGATCACTAAAACCATCCGGGTAAGTGTGTCCCACTGGCTCCATTTCACCAAATTTAAGCAATTCTACATTACAAGTGATTTCCCTGTTTTACCTTTTGCCTTCTTTCCAGACAGATTTGAAATTTTCTCTTCTTCTCATCATAAAGTATCACAGAACCATGTGTTATACACGGTATATATAATTTATGGGTTCTTATACTATTTTTGTGACCTTATACTTGGAAGCCAGCACCACTTGAGAATGACAACTATGAGAAATATTTCCTATTCTCCACGTAGGTTGCCAAGCACACAGACAGAAAGATAGGTGAGAAAAGTCCCTAATACAAATGTGTCCACAAAATCAGCTGTGTCCTTAGCAAAATAATTCTCGTTAAGAAATAAGTATGGAATAAAATCCAAATAATTTACATGTGAAATACCAGGAGCAAGGACACTGGGAACAGCAAGGCCACTTACTGTTTAGGGTAGAGTTCAGTGTCTCTTGTGGTTTAGGTACAAGAAAGGCTTCTAAGTAGAGGAGGGGAACTGTTCATGTGCAGAATAAGGAGAGGAGAAACCAGAGCAGCCAGTTAAGACATGAAGAGAAGCTGCAGCCTTCAGAAAACACAGCGAGTATTCCCACCAAGCACCAGGCACAGAGCGAATTGAATAAAATAGTTCTGAGTAGTAATCCCAGTGGGACTTGGGCCAAAGGGTGAAAGGAAGGGAACACATCGGAGCTGTGATTCAAGATGTCCTGGAATCCTTCCTGACCCGCTGGGTCGGAATTTCTGACTCGACACCCTGCCTTGACTCAGAATAGGAAACTGCATCCTAACTGCAGGTTTCTTTTTATAGAGCAAACTTGATTGCCAGCTTCCCTTGGAGCACGAGTTTATCCCTCCTGGTCCTCAGGCACTACACTGCTCACGAGACGCCAGCGCGAGAGGACGTGAGCTCTGTTCCCCAAACATGACCCAGCCATTCTCCAGAAAGCAAACAAGAGGCCCAGAGCTTGTCTTCATTCCCCGTGTCAGGGAGTACAGAACGCACCCAAGGGTTTCAAACCAGCTGGCTCATCTTTGGCCTCCTCCTTCTCCCCCTCCAAACTTGGCCAACATGAAAGGACAGCGACGTGGGCCAAGAAATGCTTGCCAGGATTAGAGGCTAAATTGGAGATTTCTTGTGTAATGCAGTAACAGGCAGGGGATGGGAACTCACGCTCTGGGAGAGACCTTGATCAGCAGGATTTTCACTGAATTTCTCCCACAGGACAGAGTGTGTCCTGGGGGATCAGACAAGACCCCTCCGAGCTGGTTTGGGGCACTGCAGGGGATAAGTTTGCATACCACGGTCTGAGATGTGTTCTAGCTCTGGTGTTGATTACAACTCAGACAAGGAAAGCTTTGAAATAATTGTGGTCCCTTTTGTATTATTCTATAATTGAAAAGGAGAATTTCTTCCCTTCGTTTCCACGGAAAGGAAAAGATCAATACTGCATTTAAAATATATAAATCATGTAAGCAAGGCAGAACCTCTCAGAACCTTTTTTGATGTTGAGACAGCACGTCCTCTTTTAAAACCATCCACGTATTTAAATCAATATTGATAATTTAATCCCATTGTATCTTACATGAAATTTTTGGAGTGAATTAATGCCAGAACACATGATATTAATTAATCTTGCAATTTCCTTCTTACTGAGGCAACTCCTCAAGTCTGTGAGGAGGGCAGAGTGAGCAGGCAGGTTCCAGCTCTTGGCACCCAGTCTGGGTTTGAATGAAGTGCAGGTATTAAGTGACTTGCCCAAGGTTATGAAAAAAATTATAGAGGAACAACCTAACGCAGAAACCACAGAACCAAGTGAGGCACTTAAACTGAAAGGCCTCTTGTCTCATCCAAGAAATTTAAAAATAACATCTCTATAAAGAAAAAATTCCAGACAAAGGTGTATGTGATACCACATTTAACATTTGCTGTCCTATAAAGGAAATTCATTTTCAGGAGTCAGACAGAAATTTAAGTGGTAAGCCAGTAGTAAGATGCAAAGAAAGTCTTCCTATCCTTCCCACAGAACACAAGCTCTCTGGGTTTACATTATAGTAGGATATGTTTTCCAGAGGAAAGGTCTTGCTTTTGGAAAGCTGGAAGGAACTGCACAGGAACCCTTTGCAGCACCAGTTCCCTCCATGGCTTTAGCCCTTTCTTCTGCTTGCAGTGCAAGAGGAGTTTCAGTGTTGGGGATTGGTTTCGTGAGCTCCCCTGGACCGACTGCAGTCCTTGCACCAGGAGAAACAACATTTCATAACCACTGAAATAACATTTTCTAAAATGGCTAAGGTGTCCAGGCCCCACTCATTTTTAGCAGGATGGCTTGGGTCTCATTTTAATATAAACTGTTTTTCAAAAATTTCCCCTGTGTCTTCAGTTATTTGCCAAATCTGGCACGGAAACCTGGACTAGGTGACTTTCTCCCTCCTCTTTTTCACAAATACAGTGATTTAGGGAGAAGAGGGAAATTGATTCCAACGTGGTTGAATAAATATTTCTGCTGGAAATTTCTACCGAAATAAATTTCCACCGTCTGTGATTTTTTGGTTTTTCACTCTTTCCTAGGCATGGAGGCCCGTATATAAATTAATTTGTGTGACTTTACAGCCAGAAAGCAACAGCAAAATTCAAAACTACATCTAGGTGAGATTTGGGGGGGTTATTTCAATTAATATTCTCTGTTGCTATTTCGTTAGATTTATTCATCCTAATTAGCAGCGATTTAAAGAGAAAATCCTGCTTTCATTGCCTCGAGGCACACAGAACCAGCAACTGGGGCTGGCTTTCACACATTGTCCCTGCACAGGGGAAGGGACCTTCCCCAGTACAAATACCAAAAGGATTCATATCCACCTCACCCCGAGGGGCTCCTCCCCGTAGGATTTTCCCCTGTTATCTTAGGCATGTGACAGACGGGACGGGTTGGAGGGACAGTGGCAGGATGGAAGGAATGGAAGGACACAAAGAACTTTAAGGCAGCACCACGGGGAAATTAATTCTTCCTGCACGCGACACAGACTGCCAGGATTTGGGTTTGACGGCAAATTTGCACTCGTCGGTTTGCAGAGCTGTGGCCTCGACTGGGAGAAGGGAAACCACTCACAGAGCTGCGCAAACCCTCGCCAGGATCCCGGCTCCTCCAGCAGACCGAGCGCGGTGATTCCAGGAGAACCTCCTGACTGCAGAAGATCCAGCTTAAAGCGGCTCCTCCCAGCGTGGATTTTGTCCTCACTTGGTCCTGGCCAGGGCAGTGCGCCAGGGGAATGTTCTCCCCCGTGGCCCGTTCCACGGAGCTCCCATGGAGGTCAGGGAAGTTTTCTGCGTGAGCCGAATGCAGGAAGGCACTGGGAATCTGCTGTACGGCGACAGCATCTGCATTGCAGATTGGAGAGGGGAATTTCGCCCCAAGTGCCAAATCTCGTCTTTTAGAGCAAAACTATTTTTGTTTTATACAAGTGCAGAAAATGATCATTTGGGTAATACGGAACTGAGGAGTTTAAAAGTGAAAAAAACCAGTAACTGCCCTGCCATTTTGCAAAGTAATTTAAAAATACTTTTTTCTAAGTTATTTTTAAAAATATTTTTGTTCCCACGTGTTTCTAAGACTGGCAATGGTGACACAGGGCATATATATTTATTTTCTTGCTAATTTTCAAAACTACTTGGGAAACTTGAGCTAATGTGCAGAGATAACTCTTCACTCTTGATGTGGTGAAAGCCAGCACCATTCAGGAAGAAACTGCAATCTACAAAGTTAGGAGAGATTTCATTCTGATAGGAACAGTGTGCAGTCATATCGGTACAACATTTCCTGTCAGCTTAGAGCGAGAAGAGAACGCAATGTAAAATTTAAATGCTGAAATTACAGCAAGAATTAAAATGTGGGTGAACACATTCTCCCTCACTCAAATTTTGGGGTAAATTTCAGATTTAACACATATGGTGAAGACATCATAAGGCCCATGGAACGTTTCATTCCACCTTTATAGCAACGAGTGTTTGAAAAATAAAACCCTTCCTTTTTCTCCATTCCTGCTCCAGACAGTGCTTTGTCCTTCTCTCCCCCGCCACCCTCTTAATGATAAACCCAACATGCAATTTTCTGCCATTTCAAAGCCCAGTTTAAGTATAGGTTTAACCAACACTGACAAGGAGTAGGTGCATTTACTGATACACCTGATGATCTGAAAAATAGCTGCTTCTGCTTCCCTGGTAAGAGCGGTGAAGCTTTGTGTTGTGTTTCAGCTGGCAGAGGGGGTTTTCAGTACTGCTGTGTTTTGTACAGTGGCTTGGGGCGAGGAATGTGGTGCTGGAGCAGTAAAACGGGCAGCTTTGGCAGGGTCGATGACCACAGGACTCGAAAAGAATTTGCTTTGGTACGTAAACTGCTCTGAAAATGGAGTGCCCTGAGTCCATGGAAGAGGCTTCAGCCTCGAGTGCGCTGTCAAACACTCTGTGGGGAGCGTGGCAAGGACAGCCTGGACAGCACCTGGGGCAGTCCTGCTGCTCCTCCTCCACTGGCTTGAAGAGAGTGATTCCTTTAACCTGCACCAGTGGTAAATGATATTATTCCTGTATTTGCTATGCCCTGTGGGTGAGCAGCCAGCTCTGAACACCAACGCCCTGCCTGACCTCAAGAAATCTCAACAGATTCTTCCATGGCCACTCGAGCCTGTGGATTGCATCTTTTCCTGGGATCCACTGAGCAAACCCATGTACCCAGCAAAGAGGTGAACAAGACCACAGACCCAGATAGTTTTGCTCCCTATCCGTGCTCCAAGACGTTGCATTCCACCAAAGGGTTTTTCTTTCTCTGTTGGTATATATGCACTTTAAGCCAACATTCCTCCCAACAACCCCTGTATTAACTCAGACTCTTTGCGGCTTGGATGAAGCAGATAATGACTTAATCTGAGATTTGATGTAACAGCAAATGAAATTTGGCCCTGACACCAAAAGCATTTGAAGGAAGGGACATAGTCTTAATAAATGCCTGTTAACAGTCCATCGGTTCCCCTGAAAAAAGGCCTTTATGGCATGTTCAGTGTCTGGTTTCACAAGATGGCATTCTGTGATGTTTTCTGTGTGAGATGGCTCTTCCTCAGCCCTGTTACCCAGACCCTGCACTGTCACTTAATGAGCAAAGGGGTAAAACTCACCTATCCACCAGGCACTGCCTGCACTTTCCTATCAGAGAAACAATTACTTCACTCTCTGCCTCCGAAAATGAAAACAGGGGAAGAAGGAACTCTTCCTGACATACTTGTTTTGAGCACGGTGTGCATTTCTCCCCTCCTGTATCAATACAGTTAGATCATGTTCTGTTTTCACCAGGTTACAGAACATTTCACTCTGTCAGCATGAGATAATTTGCAAGCGAGGTGATAGATCTCCCTTGCTGAAATAAAGGATCTTCTCAGGCTACTTAACAAAGCTCTGATTCTAATCACGTCCATCACTATTTGGTTCTGAAATTTGCTGGAGTATTTACATTAAGTAAAACAAAGTGATCTGCGCAGACAATCTGAAAGGGAAAAAGGAGCTTTCAAGATTAAAAAAACGAGCTACAGACAAAGCCTTCAGAGGAGAACCCGGTAGGACTTTGCAAGTTGCCATTTAAACTCTTGTAGTAATCTCTCTTTCAAAGACTTAGCGAGGAAGAAAGGGTTTTGAAAGAGACAAATCAAAATTTAATTATGCTAAAATGACTTAAGAAATACTCCACACTTCCCCTTTCATTTGGTCCAGGAATGATGGATGCCTTGCAGGAACAGTGAATCACGAGGCAGGCGCTGAATAAGGAGATGTGGGAGACTCTTCTTTCAGTTAGTACTGATTAGTTCTGAATGGGCTCACTCTACACCTTTCGTACACGGGAATATTCATATTTCAGAGCCGAGAGAATTTTGGGTGTGCGTCCTGCGAATGATGCACGTGACCAAATATGCAAAAGCTAATGCCTCTAACTGATATCTGTGTTTTGTAAGAAAATCCATTTGTGAACGAGAATGACCAAGCTTTGCTCAAGTCACCTGTATTGATCCCTGTGAATTAATTTATATGCAGCCTCTGGAACGCTAAAATAACATTTTTACTGTGTAATAGCCCTTAAATTCTTTACAAGCACCAATTATGGTGTGGGAAGTGTTGTCCTCATTTCACATGCACACAAATGGAAGAGCAAAGCCAGGCAAGGACTCTGTAGCACTGACAAAATCTGGACTAACTCATTATCTTCAGCTCAGAGAAGAGAAAATGAAGACAGAGATGTAAATCCCAAGTGTCACGGATAAAATGGATGAAATATTATTATTTGCTGTTTCTCACATTACAATGATTAAGGAGCTATGGCGAAGGAATCTGATAAATTCATTTAAAACCAGACAAAAGGAGAGTTATTCTTCATAATTGAAACTGTGGGATTCACTGACGCAGCGTGTTTGGGAGGCACAAGGATCTGAAAGGACTTAAACCGTTTCATGGAGGAGTGATCCACTGACAGTTAATAAACATGATGGTTTCTGTGCACCCCTCCTGTAGGGACGCACAGAAACCACCACAGCCAGGAGCAGGAGGATACAGCAGAGGGATCTTAGCCCACGCACAGCCCTGCCACAGCTCGAGCTTTCCCAGGTGCTGGGGTTGTTTCATTCAGGTGCCGTAGACGCAGAGGTCAGAGGGGAGTCCTGGTGTACCCAGGGAGTTTTCAAAGAGTTTCTGCTTTGACCAGGACGAGAGAGGACATGGAGCTGTTGGAGTGAGTCCAGCCGGAGCATCTCTCCTACAAGGAAAGGCTGAGAGAACTGGAATTGTTCAGCCTGGAGAAGAGAAGTTTTGGCATGACCTGATTGTGGCCTTGCAGTGCCTGAAGGGGATGACAAGAAACATGGAGAGAGATCATTTGCATGGGCCGGAGGGACAGGACACAGGGAATGGCTTCCCACTGCCAGAGGGCAGGGCTGGATGGGATATTGGGCAGGAATTGTTCCCTGGGAGGGTGGGCAGGCCCTGGCACAGGGTGCCCAGAGCAGCTGTGGCTGCCCCTGGATCCCTGGCAGTGCCCAAGGCCAGGCTGGACAGGGCTTGGAGCAGCCTGGGATAGTGGAAGGTGTCCCTGCCCATGGCAGGGGGGTTGGACATGGATGATCTTTAAAGGTCCTTCCAACCCAACCAATCCCTGTATCAAAACCTCAGAAAGATGTCTGTGTTCTGAATCAAGTCCACAGCATGGATTTGCATTCTGTGTCCTGGCCCTGGGGCAGGAGCAGCCAAACTACCACAGGAATAATCCATTTGAAATTCAAAGACAATTTAACCAGTAAGTTAAAAAAAAAAAAAAAAGAAAAAGAAAAAAAAGATAATAAAAGATAAAAACATTTACATCCACAGCTTCTAACCCAAAATTCATCTTAAACTTGACCCTCATCCAATTTTCTCCTTTTCTCCCTCATCCTGTGTCTAAATTCTTTAACTGAGAATGAACAAACCATCACAGAGCTGTCCAGAAACTTGGATAGATTTCCAGTACGTAGGACTTGCACATCTGAATATAGAGACCTAACAAGTTTTTTCTGCCCACTCCGCTCCAGAGAACTTCATTCTTCAGAGAGGAAGCAAGACACCAAGTTCCAGGGAAGAAATGATTCTGTAAATTTTGCATTTTTTATCGAGCCCAGCTGACGGCTACGTCCCACTTAGGAGGAATCCTCCTTCCACAGCCCCTCGGAGAGAACACCTCGTGTCCAGCACTCAGGCAGAAGAAACTCTCTGCATTCCCCAGCTCCCTCTGAACTTTCGACCCCGTTGTATACTGGAACCAGCAGGATTATTTCCACGACCTACTTTCTAACATTTTCCTGCTGCAGAGTGACACGGCCCAAGTGCCACTCAGTGCTGGGGTTTTCACATGGCAGGAGCTGCTCAAGTGCCACTGCCCAGGCTCCCCAGGG
>VYZQ01058576.1:2968-15580 GCA_013400655.1 Mystacornis crossleyi | reverse complement strand
TACTACTACTATTACTACTACTACTATATTATTATTTTTATCATTATTATTACTATTATTGGTATTATAGCTATTATTACCATTATTGTTTTTATTTTATTTTTATTATTTCACTTTATTCCAGTTATTAAACTGTTCTTGTCTCAATACACAAGGTTTAGCAATTTTTTACTTTTTTTTCTAATTATTCTTCCCATCACACTAGGGCAGGGAAGGGGAATTGAGTGAGGGCACTGTACTTAAGTTGCCATCTTGGATTAAACCACAACATTCAGAAAAGAAGGGGAAAATTGGTGCAAACTGAAATTCCTGAGTGTGTGAATTAGATGTCTTTAAAGAATGTCTTCTTTTTCATTCCAGTTACGTGTCTGTTGCTGTTAATTAAATGGATTTAGGTATTCCAGCTAATCTGCAGAAGATATCTCCAAGTTCATCTACTGATCTGCTACTAAATTATCATACTTATTATACAAGTCTTTCCTTGTACAAACCATAGAACAAGACTCACTAATTCTTTAAAATAATATTTAAAATTGTTATTTTTAGGTCGAGATCCACATTCTGTGAATTTCACATTTAATTTATTTTAGGATTCAAGAACACCATCACCATCTTGATTTCTTCCATAACATATAATTCCTCCTTCTGTCTCCTGAGAGACATATTCCCTTTTACTGCCCAGGTACAGCTAAATTATCTCCTCTGACAAACCCCACTCAATTATCAGTGTCTAAAATTTGGCATTAAAGTCAGTATGTTTCGTTCTGGGATTTCCCATGCTGACTTCCATTTACAGGGACTACTGAAACACAATGATAGTGAAATCAAATATGCCATAGAAAACATGACTACAAATAATTCCCAGAGTGCAACAGTAAATCCTTAACAATGGCAAAGGAGAAGTAACTAAGCTTTCTTGGCAACAAAAAGAAAAAAATCCAAACAAACTGGAAAGCAAAGGAAAAAAAAGAACAAAACCCGCAACAACAACAACCAGAAAAACCCAAAAGCAAGAAACTTTTCTGACAGACTTTCTCTACCACCAGCATTTTAGGTAGGTGTCTCTATGTTGCTATTCATTTTTTTTTGACACTGACGTATAAAGCCTATGATGTTCTCCACATGACTCCTCTTGGTGTTTCTTCAAAAGTGTGCTCTGAGGCCAATACACTCCTGAACAAAGAAATTGTCTTTCCACCACCTCTTTCAGGGATGCATCAATAAGAGATGGGAAGAGAAAGAGAGAAATAAGAGACTTAGACAAAACAGAAAAATAAAATAGTATGACCCAAACATTAGTCCTTGTCATTTTCCAGTTGAAACAAGGTAAGTTACAACAGCTATCAATGCAGAAATTTCCTGTATTTAAATTCATTTTAGGTCATCCAGCATTTTCAAAGAAAAAAGTAAAAAGAAACAAAATAGATATGTTTCAACTGGTGAATTAATTTAAGTAAAAATTAATCATAGTAATTAATTTACAACATAAAAAAAGAATTTTTACATTTCCTTTCTCCTGCGTATGCTTTCATATTTTATAACTCAATCAGATTATCCTCTAAAACTTTCTTAGAGAATCAAGAGTTTCTTCCCGTAACACAGCAAGAGTTAATCTGCTTTTCTAGACAATCTCAAATGCTTACAAACAAGACTGCATGTAATTCAGGTTGTGTTTTCCTCATCTAATCGCAGCTACTGACTTTATGTAGTATGGTTTGTCCTTTATAATCTGATATTTCTTATTTTAAGGAAGTCAACATGGGCAGTATATCAAAATCTTATCTTCTTCTTCTTCTTCTTCTTCTTCTTCCTCTCTATCACTTCTCCTCAGCAGAAAATATCAAATAGCATCCAATAAATAGTGTAAAATCTAGTTTAGGCCCTACAGCACAAAAGTGACCTCTAGACTCTACTACCCACACAGAAATTTTAATGACCTGTAAAAGAAGTGGGAGGGAAAAATCAAGGATGATGACTGAAATGCTTTCTCAGTGTTCACAGATCCTGATGTGGTCCGAGATTAAAAAAAAGCAACCATACCAATCAAACAAAAAAAAATGTCATGGTATGTATATTCCACCTTTTCCTCTGGTATTGAAAAAGTAGCAAAGCAGATGTGTTATACCAGTCTTCAGTTCCCAGGCTGCTTCCACTCAAATACAGCCCCTTGCTTCAGGTGCTTTTTCCCTTCTACTTTTCATAAGAAATCTGGAAACTGAAAGCAGTCTCACAGTCTACAAATACTGCATTCTATGAGAAAAAAAATATATATAGCTCATTGACACAGGCAAGCACTGCCTCTGCCTCAAGCCCCTTCGCAGTGCCAGGTTCCCATTTCGCCTCCTATCTGAGCACAGTGGGAGCTATCACTTGCTCTGCCACAAAGAGCAGTTTGGACAAGAGGAAACTACCTTTCAAGGAAGCAATCTGGTAAAGCACTAAGCAGTGCCTTATAACCCTTGTTTTATGCCATTTAAGTCAAAACCCAGCATATGAGCTGCCAGTTCAATGGTTTGGAAGGTCTCTTGGTTTTATCGTGTCTAACGCATTTCTAGGTTCCCCTATATATAGATTATACATAAATATTTGTGACAGCATTGCTGGAATTCTGCCCAAACATTTGTAAAAGTAATTACACCAGTTAAGGTCAGTGTAAGGACTAGCATATTAATATTGTGGCACATCCAAACTTTTTTTTTCTGATGCTCTGAAACACAATCTCCTTCCTAAAGTAAGTGACACTAGCTATTATTTGGAGTAAGATTGAACAGTCCACAATTGAAAAACAGAGGAGAAACTCAGATCAGGGATCCAATGTGGCTCCAGTGTCAGGTGAGGGGGTAGAGCACCTTCCACCTGGAGGTCACCAACACATCATAACACAGCTATGTGCAGCTGAGAGCTGTCACTGCTGTGACAGCTGCTTGATGCGGTGTGTGGGAGGATGCTCCCAGACCAATTCCTAGTGGGCAGATACATGTATCATTTAAAACATCATAAATAAATCTCTTACAATTGCCACTAATTGGCTCCCTTTTCAGCAGCAAGGCTGCAGATCTCAAAGCCACGGAGATTAAACAGTTATCTAATCCCTAGAAGTGCCCAATCCAGATCAGGGAATAAAGTAAAAGGTTCAGTGAAAAGCAGCTTGCACTGATGCTGTCTGTGCTGTCCATCTTCTTGGGATAATTGAGGCTCTCATTTTCTAAGGCTGTCACTCTGACACCTTCCATCAGCAGCAACATTCACTCGATCTTTGTATTTCATTTTGTTAAGAGGAGAGAAGGAGCAGGAAGGATAAAGGGAAAAAGAAACCTTGCAGAGTAAAATGAAGCACTTCAGTATTGTAATCTTATTTACATCTGAAAACTGATTGAACCCCAAATTTGCAGTGACTTAAAAAAAAAAAAAAAGTAAGTTTCTGATTCTTGAGTACATGAAGAACGAATAGCATAATGAGACTTTACTTTCACCTTTAAATACTTGTTCATTGAGTCCTTTTCCCAAAGCCAGATTGGATGCAGTTTCAAAATGAGTTATATGAGACAAAGAGTAATCATTCCTATTTCTTTTATTACCTGAAATTATGTAATTAAAACAAAAAGACTCTGCTGTGAATGAAGTCATTCCTTTCCCAGTAGTGATATTTCTTCATGTTACTGAGATGGTAAAAGAGAATGGTAATTAATCCACTGTCCCTTTATCAAGACCGATAAACAGAGAGTAATAAAATATCATCTGATTGTGCCATTATCTCAAATGAATATTTTATCATCTGCTAACAACTAAATAATAAATTATTTTTCAACAGGTTTTTAATAAGATGAGAGACATGATCAGTGCATGCTATGAGATGCTGGAATACTCAGTTTGAATAATCAGTCTGCTTTCTGTGAAAAAAAAAAAGGATGCCTTTGTGTGCCTCTTTGGAAAAGCACAAAAATTTTGAAACTTACCAGAATTAAAAATAAGGTGATTTGCTCAAGAGAAAACTCAAAAGTTCTTATATTTTGCACATTGAAATTCACTTTCAGGTGATATCAGAAGTCATTTCACCAATTGCAGATGGGCCCATATTAACATTAGTCTGCAGTCAGATATTCATCTCAGTGGTCAGTATTTGTAAAGAACTTCACATGACCAACCACAAATTTGCAGATTATAAATTTATATTAATGTTGAGTTCTAGTCAAGCTCAAATGCTACCAGTCCTTAATACTAGAACAAGAGATTCACTTGGCAAACAGTTGTTGGTTCATTTTCTCCACTACTCATTTAGTCTGAAGGTGCATATTTTTAATACCCTATTTGGAACACTAAGCATACTGAATGAATAGCAAAATATTAACCCTACTATTAATACAATCAATATCAACACAGGAAACTCCAGAACTGATGCATTTCATTTTAGTCTTCCCAGTTTGTTGGTTTTTTTTTTTTTTTTTTTTTTGGGGGGGGGGTTTGTTTTTTTTTTTTTTTGGTTTTTTTTTTTTTTTTCCACTTAGTTTTCTATTTTTAAGTGGCAAAGGACTCTAAAAATTGTTCTGTCTTTCTTGGAAGAAATTTACAACTGCTTACTCACCCTGTAACTGGTATTGTATATATGAGATGAATTTCAGGGACAAATAGAACTATGATATTTCCACTTGCAAAACAATGTGCATTCAAGGCACTATAAAATCTTGCCCACATCTGGGATGAACCAGCATAATTTTTTTCCACTTTCTCTAGACTGGCTCTATTCTGCCTTAAGTAGATAAAAGTTGTTTTTTCCATTCACGTCTGATTATTGACACATATGTGAGCACTTTTGAATGGGAGAGCAGTGTGCTCTCCCTCGAATAAGACTATTGCTTACAGATGCTGGACTTAAAAACCACATTTACAAATGCAGAACCTTTGGATTTTTAGTGTAAGGAGCAATGGCAGCTTAGGCATAAATGTCTGTTGTAAATCACTGAGCTCCAAAATAAACAAACATATCTGATAATTGTAAAGCAGATGAGGTTTTTAATTTTTAACACTTGCACAGTTACTTTCATGTTTGAAGCAGTCTACAAGAATTAAATAATCAATTTTTCCACCACTCAGATAAGCTGTGAAGTATCAGAACTGGAGCTTGGTGACCATATATATTTCAACCTGCCCTGAAACTAATAGTATACATCTTTACCTAAATACAACATCGCATTCCAATTAAATGTAGAAATTAGTTAAGAAAATGTAAAAGGCTAGCTCTGTCAAAAACCAGAGACTTCTAAAAGAGACTTCTGCACCTCTAATACCTCATTGAGATATCTAGATTTAATCCTTTCTGACAGGTGCAACTTTGGGGAATCACCAACCAAACTCAACTGATTCTTTTCACACCGTATTCATGCTACTACACAAAAGATGAACATGCAGGGGGTGTAGTATTTAAAAAAAAAAAACAACACAGCTTTCTATTGCCTTACTTTATTTATCTCTATTCCATTGTCAGAGAGATAAATAAAGGCAGAGAGAAACAATTTCAGCTAATACAAGTTTGACTGCTAGTACCAACACATAGCTAATGTTTTAAAAAAATTGCTAAATATCACTTTTTCCTCAGGACCACTCAGCATTCTATTAGCTCTCATCACTTTTGAGCACCTTACTAAGCATTTTGCTTAATAGCACCAAAACACTAGGTTTAATAAACAACTTTTCCACACACATTTTCTAAAACAGCTCTTCAATTGTAAAGTGGATTTCTATTTGACTTTCTATTTGCCTTGAAATGACATGAGACTCCCAGTGCTTTAAGTACACTGTAAAATTTTTTTCTATGTCTGCTGCAATACATAATTTTAGCTGATCCATGATATCATGATATGAATATAAAATCAGCCACAAGAATGCTTAAAATTTTCTTGAACTGTATATGTTTGTTAGAGCAAGAAACCACCTAGGTGTTACTTAAAATATTATGGCTTTATTTTCTCTTTGTGTGTTTGCATACATATCTGGTTTTCAACAGCTTGAATACTGGAATACTGAGAAATTATACAATGTGATAAACATTGTATCAAATAATGCAATCTAGTCTAATGATTCATAATATTTCTTCACATTATACTACAGTGTAAAACTGTGTTAGTGTGAATATTTGGATATATCACCTCATCTAATCAGAGGTGACAGGTACACATAAATGTGATTATCTCAATTGAGCCAAATATTTAATGACCAAGATTTAGTTGCCATTAGAAAGGAGACTCTGTAGGAGAGATAGAACCACTCTCTATCACTGTTTTCATCCATGTACTTTTATATAACTTCTTCATTTAATTTCCATAATACACATTTAAAAGGACTTACTGCTACCTACTTAGCAAAAACATGAAACTGAGCCAGTAAATATTACCAGATTCTCTAGCTTCCACCTTGTTACAATCAATGTATATGTGACCATAATTATAATGTTGCAAGAACCCTTGTAGGGATATTTAGTAAATGACTGCTGTAACAGGCTTTTTCTACCTGCCTTAATTTCATTGCTCCCTTTTAATGAATCCAAATAAAATATAAAATAAATATAATATAGATGATAAAGTACTAATTGATCCATTTCCATGCTATGAGCCTTTTGACAGGTCATTCAGAAACTGTACTAATAAGCTTGCTGTAGAACCAATTTAGGACAGGATGAAACAAGCTGCCAAATGTACAATACACATCATTTACATTTAATCCACAGCTACAATCTCACTTTCATTTCTTCACTAACACCTCAGGGTGCCAGGATAGAGTAAAACTATGAGATGTTAAGAGAAATACATTACTATGTGGCATTTGGACCAGAAATAATTCACTTTTTCTATTAAGAACTTCACACATTCAGGAACACTACAAGGTTATATAAAGGCAGATTCCAAACACTGATAAATTATGTGTGTTTCTCATAACCAGCTGCTTGAGGACAGAGCAAGAAAATGCCTATATAGAATACAAATGCTTTGTGAATCAGTATCACTGAGGATATTTTAAAGAAATATCAGTGACATTCTTGTTTGTTCTGTTATAAAATCTTATGTCAAGGTGAAGATATACATACCTCTTCAAAATTCTTCACGAGTCTTTTCTGTGCCTTCCCCAAGTCCCCCTATAAATAATAGATTTCAACTACATCTTAAAAACATCTCTTTGAAAATGCACCAGTAAGATAACAGTTGTGTGGTTTCACCACAGCTAATTGCTGAGCTGCTACTTTTCTGCTGAATATATGCAGATTGTTTCACTACAAATATGTTTGGTTTTTAGTCAAAATACAGCATTGTCACAAACAGTGAGTTAGCTGGAGAATATTAACATTGTGATTAATTCATTGTGTCTGATTCACTGTTTCAGCAAGTCTGTCTTCTGCAGAACTAAAGGATTGAGAGATGCTAAGTTTAGGATAAAAATGACCAAAGGATACAAAATTTAATTTAGGAGCACTGTCATGGGTTAGCACAGCTTGGGGTTTTAGTTTGGAAAAAGAAAATTCCACCAGCCATGGAAGTGATGTTTTTTCAAGGGGGTGTTCTAACTTCCTCCAGACCTGATAGAACTAATCAATTGGCTAATCTGAATATTGACAACTCTGTTAAGCCACTTAAGAAGCTGGACATGCCTCTGTAAAAAACACATTTAAATACTAACAAGCCCCGGAATGGCTCTCTTGCTTCCAGCCCTCGGACAGGTATCTGGGGTGCCTGCTCGGCCCGGCGGGTCTGGGCCACGGCCCGTGGTTCCATGTGGGCTGGCCGCCCGCAGCACAGCTTGGTAAGATCATGGCCGTGTTCCATGCAAACTGGTCCTGTGGCACGGCATGGCCACCCTACCTCCGGTGCGGCCGCCGAAATGGAACTTTATACCAAGACCAGCTCCGGACACCATTTGGAAGAGACCATATGACCAACTGTCATGGGTTAGCACAGTTTGGAGGTTTAGTTAAGAAAAATATTATTCCACCAGCCAAGGAAGTGATGTTTGTTGCAAAGAGCTGTTGTAATTTCCTCCAGAACCTGATAGAACCAATCAATTGACTAATTTGAATATTGACAGCTCTCTTAAGCCACTCAGAAGCCAGTTACGCCTCTGTAAAAAACATCATTTAAAGACAGACAAGGTGAGAATCTCTCTTGTTTTTCTGTTGTTGGCACAGGTAACTGAGGGCCCGCTCAGCCCGGTGGGCTGGGCCAGCCCGGCAGGGCCCGGCTGCGCCCTACCTGCGTGAACCTGTGGGGCTGGGCAGGGCCACAGCCCTGCTCCATCTCGGCCTGATGGGGACCTGCGGCCCCTCCCAGCTCAGCTTTACAAGATCCTAGCCGCTCCTACTCCGTGCTGGCCAGTCCGCAGCTCGGGTTGGCCAGGCCAGCCGGGAGAAAACCACCCTGGAGACACAAGCAGCCGCACAGCCTAAACTGGGCCCCCACTGAAGCCGGGACCATGCAGCAAACTCCATCCAGCTGCCGCTCAGCAGAGATCAGGTGACCACCAGCAAAAGATAAGATCCAGTTGGCAAGGTCCTGGCATGGGAAGATTAACCCCTCCAGTGCTGTAATTTCACCAGAGAGATGAAACCTGCAGACACCAATCCTTTCCCAGGTTAGAGCAAAAGCACATGAATTGACACCATGATTAGTGACACCTAAGGCAGTGAAGAAGAAAGAGCTGAAGCCCAGAGAGAGGAGATGGGGAGGTGCTTCAAATCTAGAAGCTGAAATTCTTTTGTAAAGCTATGGTGATGAACTGTAATACATCAGACAACCCTTTTGTAATTTCATGAAAGCATGAGGGGTGGAGCATTCAAACTGAAGCCGTGAGCAAAGGTGCCTGTGCTGAAATAAGTAAAGGTTGAAGTAGCTGTGATCCAATGAGAAGCCTGAACAGAGAGAGATAGTGATAAAGTGAAGACCCTTGCTCCCAGAGAAGAAGACCTGAGTTCCTAGAGAGGAAGATGACCCCAGAGATGGTGGAGAGAACCTTTGCTCTTGAACACCTCATCCTTAAAATAGTACCCCATTATCTAAGATTTAACCTTCAAAAACAGTTGTGGGAAAAGCTGTACGTCAAGGGAAGGGACTTCCATACACCAGGAGAAAACCACCCCAGGCAGCTGTTGTGCTGTGACACTGAAGCCATGAGAAGATTGTTTCTTGTGGAGAAGCCCCATGGCATGGGCAAAGGAGACTCCTCTCCCTAAGTGAACTGATGAAAGACAATTATAGAGGTGGTAAACTGACTGAAATAAGCCCAAGTTTGTGTCTTTGTGTGGTAAGTGGGAGGAGGGAGGAGGATGGGGGAAGGAGATGTGTTTTCAAGGTTTATTCTGACCCTTATTATTCCTGTTTCTTTTACTTCTGTTAATAAATTTCTTTATATTCTTTAAAGTTTATAGCCTGGTTTGCATTCCTCCTAATTCCTATCTCACAGACAGTAAAAGATGTGAACAAAACCACTACAAGCACTAACAGATTAATATCGTGCACAAAAACCCCCCTGATTAAATGCTGATTACAACTGGTTCAACGCAAATGGGATCTGCACTCTGTTGGCAAAGAATGAATTTTCTCAAACACGGATCATTGACACAGCAGACCATAACATCTTCTTTAAAAATATTTTATGATCCATTTATGCAACTTGAGAGCAATTACAGACAAGTTCTGCCACCATGGCTACTTTCTATGCATATTATATTCTAATGCCAAAAAAACAGTGGAGTTCACTAGAAGGAAAGAAGGACCATGTGTTAAACAGTATCATGTTTCCACAACTAAATTTTGCTTTCTTGTTTGTCATTAATACTGTTACTATGTGAATTCTAAGTATTGAATGTAAACAGAAGGGGAAAAGAAAATGAAATAACACATCTATGGTACATTATGATATCAATTTATTATCCTCACCCTCCCCTTCAAGAACTCTAAGCCCCTCAAAAACAGAAGTTCGAAATTGAAATTTGCAAAGCATTTTTTCTAACAGCTATTATTAACCAGAACAGATGTTCTGATGAGCATGATTTCCACGGTTGTACAGGTAAAAGATGTAAAATAACATTTGTTGTCTTGTTTTCATTTCAAAATTTGACCAGCATTCAAGGGTCACACCCAGTAGCTGCCTGATCGTGTACAGAAATGGCTTCTTTTTTTTTCCCAGCGAGTGCACCTAAAGCACACCAAAACCAGAAGCTGTGTGTTCCTTTCAATATTTTTGTGGAATTAAAATAAATCATCAATGCTTAGGTTTATCTTGCTTCATAGATAAAAAAGACCAAGAAGTTGTCAGTTATGGTGTATAAAGTGGATGGATAGATGGATGGATGGATGAATGAATGGATGGATGGATGGATAGATGGATGGATGGATGGATGGATGGAAATTTAAAAACATACCATAAACCTTTTTGCTCTCGCAAAGAGGACAGTGAGCTTCAGAAGGTTTATCAAGACAAATTTTAAATGTAGTAAGGCACAGTTTCCTAGCATTAAGGCCAGTCAAGCAACAGAAAAAGAAAAAATCTCCCCAAATGGCTCTAAATATACTTTTCATGCATACAGATCTAACACCTCTTTTGTCTCTGAAGAGAAAAGAGAGTTGTTTATGCTGTGAAATTTGATGCAAATGACTTGGCTCTAAATTTACACAGCTACATAATCCTTGTAGATTATGTAGGTGCTCTGAATCGTCTTCTGTGGGTCCTTATCTTCGTTTACTGACTAAGAGAGGAGAGGTAGAGGGGAAGGCAATCGTCCCTTACACTTGGTTTCAAGACATGAGTATACCTCCTTCATCCCTGCCTCCCATGCCGAAACATGTCTTTCCGGACCTGGAAATGTATTATTTGGGAAAGAATGTGGTGATTTAAAAACAGAGAAAAAAGCTGTTTTGTACAGCAGGGAAAATGCCATGTGTGTTTATTGTAAGCAGCACAGCCTGTGGGTGGACCAGAAAGGACCTGAATAAAACAGCCTTGAAAGCCATTCCACTACTGATATATAAGCAGAAATATGGATTAAGAGCCACAATTCTTATCTTAACAGCATAAGAGAGTCTTGCAATCAAGGCTGGTCTCATTTTGTCACCTGTACTGTCAACCAGCTTTGTGTTCTTGCACATAAAAGTGCTTGCTTCATGGTCACCTCTGGAGTTAAAGGTGCTTATGCACATCAGGTCCAACACCTGCTTGCTGTCTCTCACAGCAAGCTCCTCTGTAATGTTCGGGATGTGCTTCCAGAGGGATCTTCAGGATCCAGTTCCTCCGTGATCCAAGGAGGGTCCGTGGATCCTCAAGGAACCAAGTGCCTAAGAGGTGTAAACCGGTTCGGTGGTTCTCTTTGAGGAAATAACAGACTTGGATGAGAAAATGCAGACAAATTTCACATGAATCTTTTTCAGGTTGGGTTTTACCTCTCATGATACCAAGGATGTACCTGCTCAGGGTGACTCTGAGGCAGAACAAGACAACTATTGAAACAGTTTATACCTCCTAGGCATTTGATCCACTGAGGATCTGTGGATCCTGCTTGGAGCCCTTAGGATCAGGCTCGCTGTTGCTGATAGAGATTAAGGCCCATGATAAAATGATCAGACTGTGGAGCTGTTTCCATTGAGCATCACTGGGAAGTTCAAAAAAATGCGGATTGATAATGGAAAAGGGAACTGGGCAAAAATCATCTGCTGCCAAGCAAAGAAGTGGAGACAGTGTACACTGAAGTTACTTCCTTGGTGGAAATACTAGATAAGGAGTGAGATTTATTAAGGAGGAAAATCCAGAAGTGTTTAAGTAAACAAGGTCAGAACTGCTGGCTGCTGTGTCATACGAGCACCTGAGTGGCAGCTGGGGGCATGTTTTGCTGGGGGTGTGTGGTGCACAGGGGAGAGCATAGGAGGAGACGTCAGCACTTGTCTGCCATAGGTACTTATTTTGACCAGGGAGCCGGAAATACCAACATTGGAAATGGGGATGCTAGGGATCTCTGATATGGTGCTGAGAGCCCAAAGTATGGTGCAAAGTAACCTTTAGCTTTGTTACTACCCTGAAACAAAACTCTAGTTACTGGTTGCCCAAAGGTATTTTCCAGAGATTTACTTCTGCTTATCCTGCCCACCAGCTCCGTGGAGCTCAGCAACAGCCTTGCTTGCCAGCACATGAGCTGCTGAAAAAAAAGGAATAATAAAGGATGCATTATAATTATTCCAATCAATTACTTGGACAGAACATGGAGTCTTCCCAAAGTCCATTACTGTAGTAATTTTCCAATGGTGCATTACTGTCATGTTATTTGAGTATAATTTAGGGGATTTAAGTGCAATTTGAAAGATTTGGGTGTAATTTGGGGGATTTAAGGGAGCCATAAGGTTAAGCTCTGGGCTGAGTCAAACTTGTACACAAGTGACAATACTTGAGGAGCCTAATCACCACCCACCTTCCTCCCAGTGTGTGAGGACACAGCCAGCACCAGAACCAGGATGGGGAACACCAGCAGAGCCATGGTGAAATCCTCAAAAGTCATACAGAGTTTTGGGGTGCATTTTCCATCTGCCTCTGTGTCCAGAAACATTTTCTGATAGTTAATGTCTCTGGTATTACCCACTCTAACAT